>BLKR01004241.1:0-115102 GCA_011170035.1 Teleogryllus occipitalis | reverse complement strand
GGGCGAGGGACTGGACGGGGTGGGGCGGAGGACTGGATGAGGTGGGGCGGGGCGTGGGACTGGATGGGGTGGGGCGGAGGACTGGACGAGGTGAGAACGGGGGACTGGAGGGGCTGGGGCGAGGGACTGGAGGGGGTGGGGGCGAGGGACTGGATGGGGTGGGGGTGAGGGACTGGACAGGGTGGGCGGGGGACTGGACGGGGTGGGGCGGAGGACTGGGTGGGATGGGGCGGGGCGGGGGACTGGATGGGGTAGGACGGGGGGACTGGACCAGGTGGAGCGGGGGATTGGACTGGACTGGACGGAGTGGGGCAAGATACTGAATAGGGGCGGGGCTTGACTGGACGGAGTGGGCCAGAGTATTGGATGGGGTGAGGAGGGGAACGTGGCTGGACGGGATGGGATGAGAGACTGGGGTAAACGAAGTGGGGGCGAGGGATTGGACTGAACGGAGGGACTGGCTAGGGAGTGGCGCGGAGAGACATTCCGCACGCAATAGTACGAAGGGAGAGGGCAGTGACGAAAGGATAGATGGAGGTGGAAAGGTGGTCTGGATCAGAACGAAGGGGATAGACGGGTCAGGAAGGAGACGGGACAGGGGATCGGTCGGGGAAAGACTCCCAATACAGTTTCATGTATTTTGCCTCAAGATCTTCATAGACGGCTTATTACAAACATCATATTATTAATTTATATACATATATTCAGAGATTGTTTGAAAACTTCAGAGCAACGTTTCGGGGAACTCATTTTTCCCCACCTTCAGGCTAGACTGTGTAACGGAGACAAATTATGACATAATTACTGTACAATATTATAAGAAAATACTACAAAGAAAAAAGAACATTACAAAGAAAAACATATAGCGCTCGATACAGTAAAACATAGTGACTCACCAATTTAAAACAGAACATAAAAATGGAAACAAAGTAATATAAATATTTGCAACAGGGCAAGCAAACGCACGTCTGGCGTGGTGGTTACAACATGATTAGAACCCAATGAAAACTATCAGCTGACGGTTGGGAGGTGTTCCAAGAAAATGGGAGGTTTCAAATACAATACAAGAAATAGAATATACAAATTATAAATGCTAAATGGGTTAACAAATACATAAAAAGAAATATTTACATAATAAATAACGAACTTCACTCAATTATATACAAACACAGGAAATTACAACTTTGGCAAGCTACCATACATAACTATTATTTCCTTGAAAAATTCAGGACACAGTCATAAAGACATGTGAAAGTATTAGATTGAACCTGTGTGTTGAGACAACCTGATGTTTTTATATGAAGAGTTTCCATCACCAATCTTATGGCCAAATACATGAAATTGAGTTGAAGTGAACGACAGACAATTTTCTGTATGTAATGTTTAAAGACTCCAATAGCGCGGGCTGAAGGAATGGCGCGGTGGAACGAGACTGGGCTGAGGGTCGGAGATATGGAGCGGGTACGAAAGAGTGTCAAATGTTGTATTGGAACTGAGTAAGAACGGAATTTTATTGCTAATTTGTTTCTTAAGGGTTCCACTGGAATTGGGGATTATTTGAGTCATCGGGGACGTTTTGCACAGCGTAGCGTACAGCAAAGGACAATAATCTGAAGGCCACAACAATACCACCTTTAAGCATCTGCGCATGCGCAACTCACTACGATTGAGCAGAGACTCGAGATTGTCGTCGATTGCAGAGAGTTGAGTGCTGTAAAAATCTTATTATTCCGATACCAACATGTAAAAATAGTGTTTGTGCACGCCATAGCGCCCAGCACTATCAATTTTCTGCGCTCGCGCAGATGCATAGAAGTGATGCGAAACTTAAACTGTGAATGCGCAGAAGATCAATAGTGCTTTAACGTTCGAGGGTGCCAAACTATCTAATGACATTCTTGTTCGCAACAACTTAAATTCGCGGAGGGAACTAATGCAATATGAAATGTCAGCATACAAAAGGATTAAAGTATTGTCATGATCATTAAAAACTTTAAAAATAAGCTCAGATAACACATCTGCTGTTCATTTACTACTATTTGAATTTGTAATTTCGTGAGACCAGTCACGCTTCGATCTTCCCGGACTGGTTTGCGCGAAAAATCACGAATGTCACAAAGAATACACCTCTTTGTTCGAGCCAACGTCGAATTAAATACTCCCTCTCATTGTATGTAGTAACTGTTATAGTTGATCAGCTAAGTAACAAAATCTGAATCACCATTGTTAAGAATGTAAATTTGTTTCAGCATTTGATCGGACTGGAATTTAAATAAAACATATTCTTTCCTTTCTTGTGCTGACGAGGTGAAAAACTATTTGCCACGGAGAGAACAAAAATCTTCTCCAGCAATCACTTGCAACGGTTCAATCCGTATTTTCACCATTCAACTGTGATTTGAGTAAAGGACGCTCTAAAAATCTGAAATTTTGTTGTGTGCCTGAAAAGTAATGGAAGGGCCATGGTATCACACATAGAGTTCCCTGCTACCATCTGTCAGCCAAGTGACAAAACCAAATCCCTATTTTTGATAACAGGAGAACTGTATCTGACTGGGCGCATTTTTGGAAGTAAAGCTACGCGATTTTGGAAGAATTAAAAGCTATTTGGAAGGCGCGGAAATCAAAAATGTATGAGATTTGGTTCAAGGACCTGTAATCGACAGAACAGAGGACTGGCTACAAATTTAAAATGCGAAATGCATTGTATGTAGTAAGTGGTATGCATTGTATGTAGTATTAGGGTATGTAGTATTGTAGTATTATTTTGATGACCTAAAACATCGCCAAAAATACTCTTAAAATGTCCTAAAATCAAAGAAAAACAACGCGATCAAAACCAATTTAGATGAACAACTTAAGCTGTTCGATGTGTTTACTGATGTAATCGAGGCTTCTATTCGTTCAGCTTTCAAATTTTTGGATCGGTCTGTTCTTTACCAGAAAATTCCTGACTTTAGTAATCCCGAAATCGGATGAACCGCCAATGGCGGTGACAGGCGTCACAGGAACTTAGATTACATATTCACAAAGGCTTCCATTACAACTTCTGAACGAAGAAATGGAATAGGCTACCAGGTGTAGGTAGTCAGGAATTCTAAGGAGAACATTTCCTCCATCTCGTAAATATTATTTGAAGCAAGTACCATTAAAATTACATTAAAATCAGTGAAAATGCATTAAAAATGACGGGAAAAGTTAAAAAATGACCAGTCCGGCGTAACTCGGTTTTGTTTTTGTATATCTTTTCTCAAAACACACCGAAACAGAGCAATAGCTCATTGGGGTGTATTTATCTATTTTTATTTGTAGGTATATGCAAATGAATAGTTTATTATTATTATTATTATTATTATTATTATTATTATTATTATTATTATTGCTGCCGATAGATATGGAACCGAATAATTGAATTAAAGATTTAATAACTTCAAAATTATCTTTATATCAAATATATATCAAAAGGCAAAAATAAAAGATAATTTCAGTGTTCACGCTGGAAAAAGCTGTTGGTGGAAAGTGATGTGATAGACACATTATTTCGTGGCCTCCCCGGAGTGGAGCGGACGGTCCGCCTCGGGATCCGAGAAGAAACGGGGCGGAGCGAGGCGAGATGATTGGAAGGTGCGGGGATAGGGATAGAGGGCGGGTGTCCCTCAGGGCGAAGGCAGCAGATTGCCTCGGGCGGGCGTCGGGGCGAGAGCAGGCTGACGGCGCGGCGCCTGCCGCCCCCGCATTCCCACGGTGACGGGGCCCGATGTAACGTTCAGTTACATCCCACCGCTGTCACCACTTTTATTCTTTAACGTTTCACGTTCCACCAAATTTACATTGAACGTTCACGTTCCACAGCTGACATCAATTTTTATGGTGTAACGTTTCGCCATTAACTCTGATTTTTAACGTTAACGTTCTGTATAAGTTCTATCATTAACATTTCTTTAAATCAACATCTTCAGATTCCTCTTCATACAATTTATTTCGACAATTTCTTTCCTTCACAAAAATTCTATGTCTCACTATCTAATTCTTACATAAACTTCTCTGTTGCTATCGTAACATATTTTAAACATATGAACAGTTGTTCCATGTTTGTTTACAAACAAAATACATAAACATATATGTAATAAGTAAACCTATACGTAACGTTATACCTGGTACATGCAAGCTAGGGTTGCGAACAATGTCCGTGTAAAAGGGAGGACACTCTATACGAATGAAACACATTTTTAATACATTTTTAATTTAGATACATCAGCTTTATTTCTTTCGTCCCTCCATTTGCGATTCAAGTGAAAAGATTCGTTCAGAAAACGCAGATGAAGATGTTCTGAGAGTCTCATTTTTATTTTAGTCGCTAGACAAAGACACTTTCATTCATGCGTGTGTCAGCGTTCAGAAATAGGATCTTCATGATTTCTTCTAAATTAAACTATAAACAATAGTCACGTAATAAAGTAGTAGATGTTAGACATGTGATAAAATAAATGACAAGTGTTAAAAATTTACTGAAAGGACATTCAAAATACAAAGAAGGACGAGAGGACAATTGACTTCAATGGAGGACGGTTGGCAACCCTAATGCCAGCGATGCGATCAAGGTCGTCAGCACCTAGCTCGGCGTCATTGTCGCGTGACAACGCTTAGTTTCATTCTGCGACGATGTAAAGCGCTGATCGTGGCCTGGCCGTACGAAGTTGGGTTCCAGTACTAAGATATTTTCACTTCTAAAAACGATTTACAAAGCCGACCTGAATAGCCGAGGTCTCCAAGGTTGAAGAGCCGTAGCTGCTTTGTGCCTGAAGGGTCGCGGGTTCGAATTCTGCCCGGGGAATGGATATTTTTGTGTCCATAAACAGCTACAGATACTCTCAAAATTATTTACAGTGGTCGCTATATGACCTTAGGAGTTGAAAAGCGACCTTAAATAAGTTAAAAAAAAAATAAAAAAAGTGCGAAAGTTCTTACGGACCAGCTAGTAGATTACATTATTTGTATATATCTATATATATAAAAGAAAGTCGGGTTAGTTACACTATTTATAACTCAAGAACGGCTGTACCGATTTGGCTGAAAATTGGTGAGCAGGAAGCTTAGAGCCAGGAGACGGACATAGGATACTATTTATCCCGTTCGACAGCGTTCCTGTGTGAGAACGCACGTTTTTGCACGTTTTTGCACGTTTTTGCACGTTTTCGCACGTTTTCGCACGTTTTCGCGTGATTTCGCATGTTAGCGGTCATTGTTGCCTGTTGTAACCCATTGTTGTAACGCCGCACTGATAACAGAAGGCGATAATGATAGTCGCCTTTCGTTCGCCGTTATATCTATATATAGTCGTGTTAGTTACACTATTTATAACTCAAAAACGGCTGTACCGATTTGGTGAGCAGGAAGCTTAGAGCCAGGAGACGGACATAGGATACTGTTTATCCCGTTCGACAGCGTTCCTGTGTGAGAACGCACGTTTTTGCACGTACGCAGTGCAACAAGGATAGTACAGTTTCTCACAGTGAGTGCGATGCGAGAAAAAGATGGGACCGGCTGTTAAGGCGGAACAGAGTTCGCCGGGTCAGCTAGTATTATCTATTAGCAGTTACATAATTTCTCCAGTAATGATCCCGTTTCCTTCCCCTAAACCCAATTAATCTTTGCAAATGAGGTGGTATTAGAAAGTTACTTTCTCAGACTTGAAATGAATATATTATATGTTATAATTCATCGAAGCCCTTCATTTGTAGAAGATTTTCCCGCCTTTTGATTAGATATAACTCGGAATCGGTGTGCCCTATGATTCTTTAGAACCTGTTCTCGAAGACTTCACATTGCGACGTTTCTCGCATTTAAAACAAATTGTGGAACATTTGCAACGTCAAGCTATGGGGATGGAAATAAAGGCGTTCTGCAAAAGCACTTCACTAGAAAAGCACTTCACAGAAGCACATGAAGAAAAATGAAGGAAAGTCGTGCTAGTTTTTGGGTCACTTAGACGCTGGCGTAAATGAATCGTAGAAAAAGAAAAGGAGAGCAAATAGCCAAAGAGGTTTTAAAAGCCGTAGTTTTTCGGTATTGTCCTGCATTATTATTTCCACATTTACGTGGTTAATATTGACAAAGAACATTACTGCACCAGGCGAACTGGCATCGAATAAAGCGAACCCGGAAAACAATGAACTGAACGACAGCGAAATTCGTTGAGGAAAAACCAGAACCACGATGGGATCTGCTGCAGAGGAAAGCAAACCTGGCAGGTCGTAACCCTGCAAGGCGTGGCGCATCGTTAGGGAAACTGCCAGTGGGTTCCAGAGGATTCCATAAGAACAAGCCTGGCCACTATACATTAGTCTGCGGGCCACATACTCGTTAAGATCCGCCACGTTAAATTGTGAGATCCGCTGATTGATTTTATATTACAAATCTTGAAATATTTATTTGTAGTTGTATACAAATATATAAAAAATATAAAATGAATGAAAATATACATGCACTTCCGTTAAATTTCGGTAATTCTGGGATAGCGGGTCACATTAGCGTACCACCATCTACAAACTAGTACATCGAACTACTACGAACGTTTACGAACGATCTTGCGAGTTGTTGTGCCCGCGTGCGAACGCACATCAGAGCCCCTCGCGGCAAGCGGAGCGAGAGCCATAATTACTAATGCAGACTTGGCCAACCCAAATGGTTTCACGGGCCCTGCTGTGCCGTGAGAGTGCTAATGCAGACCTGGCCAACCCAAACTGTTTCACGGGCCCTGCTTTGCCGTGAGAATGCCGTGAGACCTGGCCAACCCAAATGATTTCATGGGCCCTGCTGATAATGCGTAACGTTACAGCGAGCCCGCACTATAGGTGAACTTACTTTTTAAAAAAGTAATAGCAATACAAATGAAGAAAACTTTATAGTTTAATTCTATCATTCAATATCATTAATTCTCTAATCTCAATTAATAAATTGATTTCGCTTTTTAACCAATTTTTTGTAATATATATTTATGTTTAACGTTGCACATCTTAGCTCGTTTTTTTAAGTTATTTGTTAAAGAAACACGTCATGAATTCTTGGCATATTTCATCTTCGAAAAAAATGTTTCACAAACATATATAGATCCAAACATACTTGCAACTTGTGAAAAACTCTTTAGAATATTTGTTGGATGTGATTTAAGTGTTATAGGACTTTGTTAACCGAAGCACGCGTAACTTTTATTTATTTAATTTTTGAAATATTTAAATATTTTGCGATGCCTACCGACCGTCCAGATGTGCATCTTCCTCTCCTCCCGACATTGAAACATGAGGAGCTCTAGGTTATCGCAGCAGGCATGCGGTGCCTTGGCATGCCGTAACGAATTCTCTGGACAGCATTAAGCAGTTTGAAACTTCTCTGTATCGCACTTGATAGCGCTTACGGATGCGGAAGACTGACTAGCTCTCGGCAGCAAAACGGAGTTATTTTGCATCTTTTTTAAAGCTTTCAAAATCTCAATAACTTTTTAAAGGATTACTAAACTTATGAAATTTTTATTATACACTTCGAATTACTTGGTATACCGGCGGTTTACGCGGTGTATCGGAGAATTCCCCCTGCTCTCCCTCTTTCGCGCGTAACTTTGAGATGCCACTTTTTAAAAAAAAGTATCGCTGTCCTCGTGCAATTGGGCGGCGAGCCGTGCGTTCCCCGCGTGCCCGCGAGGCTGGAGCGACCGGGGGCTTCGGCGGCTGGCCGGCCGCCTGCGCCCGGGGTCGAAGCCCTGCCTCTCGTCCGGGGAGAAGCCGCGCCCAAGCGGACGCGCGAAGCACGCTCCACGCCCCGCCCCCCACACACAGTGGGCCCGAATGACTGCACGAACCAGAGAAGCTGGAGTAACTCGGCGGTGCCCGGGTGTTCATCACGGGATGGACACCGTAATTTTATTCCATCCGTAATTTTATTTCCTTTTTCGCCATTCTCGCCACACGCACCGGCTCGTCTGTTCTGCCCTCTTCTGTTCGGCCCTCTTCTGTTCGGCCCTCTTCTGTTCGGCCCTCTTCTGTTCGGCCCTCTTCTGTTCGGCCCTCTTCTGTTCGGCCCTCTTCTGTTCGGCCCTCTTCTGTTCGGCCCTCTTCTGTTCGAACCTACCCCGCCCCGCCCCGCCCCGCCCCGCCCCGCCCCGCCCTTCCCGTCAGTACCACAGCTCGCAATCCTTAATGTCTCGGCTCGTATTCCTTAATCCTCAGATGCATTGGGCATTCCATTAAATAAAATAAACTATTTCACCCCTTTCAGAAAGAAGATTTTGAAAAATTCTTTATTAGTTACTTACATTGTAACAGGAACTTTCTTAATTTTGCTTATCCGATTCCCAATTAGTGTTTTCCAGGCATTCTTTGTCATCTCTCTCCCCGATTTTTGGTCCTCTGTTTTTCCTTGGTGGGTAGTATAAATTGTACTAGCTGACAAATATAACTTCCATTATTTCATCCATGAATAATGTCAACTCCACATCAGCATTCCCACAACACTAGATGAGCGCCTTGCAATGGCATCCAACTCTGCCTACCTGCAAGGGAAATGCTATATCCATTTCCTTGAGAAGTGGATAGAGCCCTCCATCATTATCATATTCTCTTTGTATACTAACCGAAACATATTTTTATTCTCGTTACTGCATAAAATAATAATTATCTCACGAATCCCAATCGGGATAGTACTAGTGTGGCGATATGAACTCCGTGAACTCAAGGTTGCTCACCAGTCCCCGTTGCTTTGCGACGTTCCTTGTTTATACGTATTACTTGTTTTGTCCAGTGTATCTGGTTGAAGTACGAGTTACTAGATGAATATACATTCAATCATTGATTGAGACTTAGGCACTTATTTTACTACAACTTTGCTGACATTATCTTTATGTAGACGCTTAGGAATGCTGACGGGTTTTTTTTTTATAAAATGGCCAGGACAGAAAATCCCGCAAATGTGTTAATGCTGGTAAATTACACTCCAGTGGCCTGTCAAAAGATACGAATAACGTCGACTTTTTGTAGATTATGCTCCAAAGAAAGCTTCACAGACTGCAATCCTCAACACGGTTTTCCATTGTTCGTAATTCCATAACGACGCATTTTAGATCTTTAACACCGTTTTTGTGCTGCGAACAGGACAAGGTTTTTTGAAGTATACGGACAAAGAAACAACTTTTTCTACCATTTTAATTTTTGGGGGTTTAGCTCTACTTTGTCCCCGATTTAACTTGATTGATTCAAAATTGAAGATTCTCATATATGTTAAAATAAATGTGTATTCTGAGCAATTTAATCCCATGGGAATAAGTCTACATTAATGAGTGCTTTGTAATATTGAAATGTGTATAAACTCCTGACCCAATGTGGTTTAAAAGCTGGCCGCTCGAAGTTCGCTTGTAGTATGAACCTCTATTTTCGCGATATTTTTTCAAGTGAAGTAAGCCTACGTGGGTCGTGTCGAACTAGTAATTTATAATAATTTTCTTTTATTTTTATCATTCAGCTCTTTCCTTTTAATGCTGTATACCACTGAAGCTTTGAAAAGGTGTTTGTTGTGTTATTAATATAAATATAATCCATTTAAAAAATTCATTGGGAATATTTTTGTTTTACTTTCATTCCACAAAAATTCATCTAAATCATCAAATTGTTCTTCGTGACGTACAGTCGACTCCAGTTTCAGTGAACTCTGATATAGTGAACAGAGTTAGTAAACTTAAGTCATTTGTCCCGTTTCACTTACATTACAAGTAAGCATAAAAAGATTCGGTTATAGTGAACCTGAACCTCGACTATAGTGAACGTAGGAAGTAAGTCCTGGAAATTAATTGTATCTCCTATGTTATTAGGCGATTGAAAGGGCCTTCGAAGAGTGGGATGGTGTTTCAAAAGTGCAAGAGGCATTGAAAGATGCCAAGACTGCATTACAATGCTTAGAGACAGAGGACCATGCAGAATCAAGTATGGAGAGAGCACGAACTCTTTCGCGAAAAATGTACGAAGCACACAATTGGAAACAATTGATTTTTTACGTACAAATAAATATATTGCAATGTTCAATTCGTGCTGTTAATGAATTTTTCTGTATATTAATAAAATAAATTATTATGGAGAAATTATATTTAATTTTGATATCGGATATAGTGAACCTCGGTTATAGTGAACCAAACAGTTGAGTCCCCAAAAGTTCACTATAACCGGAGTCGACTGTATTAGGAATCCAGAATCCGCTTGCGTCGTGGGTTGTTCGCGTTGCGGGCCACTGGGGGTCCACTTGTTCTCCTGCGTCCGCGTTGTGGCCACTTCGGGCCAGCGCGCCGCGCCTCATTGCTACCCGCTGCTCCTGCTCTGGCCAAAATTGGTCGCCGCTGACCCCGGCCCACGCCGCGCCGTGCGCGCTCCGCTGTTTTTCGCGTGGTCGTGGACGTGGGCGGGAAGGCGGGCAGCAGTGGCAAATTCTCCGATACACCCGCGTATACCACCGGTGTACCTAGTAATTCGAAGTGTATAAGTAAAATTTTATAAGTTTGACAATCCTCTAAAAAGTTATTGAGATTTTGAAAGCTTTAAAACGGATGCGATAAAAATAACTCTTGTTTTGCTACCGAGAGCGTCAGTCTTCCGCATCCGTAAGCGCAATGAATTGCGTGAAGTTTCAAACAGTTCTAAATGCTGTCCAGAGAATTCGCTCGGCACAGGCGAAGGCACCGCATCCCAGCTGCGATAACCTATGACTCCTCATGTTTAAAGGGCGGGGAGAGAGGAGGACGCGTGTCTGGACGGTCGGTAGGCACCGCAAAATATTGCGACGAACAGACCTTGTCTGGTCGTTCGTAAGTTACGCTTCGCCCACGTTTTTGTGAAAATAGAGTGTATTAATGATCCAGAAGTTAGTGGTTTGTGTAATTGTCATATAGAACAATTATTTAGGATGGAATTTCATAGTATTGGGATTTCAGAAAAGCTCAAAATAAAAGACAACGGTAGAGGTAGCTTCTATAAAGTGCAGTATAGTTAAAATATTGATTAGGATTCCGCACTGGCGGGCAGACGGAGGGCAATCCCGAAAACGGAGCGACGGGTCCGCAACCGTTTCACGAAAGCCGCGGCTCTGGAGGATACTCCGCGATGCTTTCTCTGGTCGGGAGTTTTCTGTTTTGTTTTGTTTTGTTTTCTAACAATACCAGGATCATGCTGGAATAGTATCTAACAAACGGGCCTCTGACCGTGCGCGATCTTATCCTCCTCACCCGTATCCCATTATCTTCCCTTACATATGCACGCACGTACCCAAAACACACACACACACACACACACACACACACACACACACACATACACATGCACGCACGCAGTGCCAGATTACTGAACAGACTGAGTAGGCTGCAGCCTGGGGCGCGCAATTTTTTGGGACGGACGAATTTCAGCTGATGTAAAATTTCATAAGGCGAACTTTTAAATGTATTTATAGAAATATTTATTTTCCTATTTGTAACAAAAGAAAGTGTTAATTAATAAAAAAATATACATCTACAGATATATACAGATAAAATGAATACAAAATTATATACGTTTATTAAATCAATATCGTGGCGAGAATCATTTATACGTATACGTATAATCAATTATTTATACCTACACAATATTTGCGTCGGTTTCAAATATCGTACGACAATTTTTTATTCAAAATGTTATAAATAGTTTTAATGTAAAAAGAAGCAAATTAAAAGGTTTGACTCTAAAACATTTGACAGCCTAGGGCGCACATAAGTCAAAGTCAGGTACTGCACGCACGCACTACCACACATATCGGGAGCTTTTAGCTTGTCCACCCATCGGGAGCTTCTTGGAGGCTGGGACGGTCCCCGCTCGAGGAGAACCAGGACGGGGAATCACCGCAAGTCGACGTGAAGGTCGACACCAGATCTCGGGTTCCAGCGAGGGAATACCGCAACTTCGCGACATTCATCGCGCATTACCCTTACGGGACTAATGACCTTAGACGTTGACGTGCCCACAATCAATCAATCTCTCGATGTTTTCCGCTACTGATTTTTGACTTCAGGCGTTCCAGGGGGAGAGCCATGTCTTATCTTCCTGTTTCGAAAATTAATTGATAGAGGGACAGATAAAAAAAGTATATGGGGAGGGGGTCTCATTTTCATCTTAGAAACCCCTCCTCTATTCATTGGTTAAAGAAAACCAGCCCTTTTTTTTTTTTTTTTTTTTTTTTTTTTTTTTTTTTTTTTTTTTTTTTTTTTTTTTTAGAATGTGGAGTTCTCCCTAAAAAGCTTGCCGATCTCTTGGACTTACTTTCTTCCTGTCTTTCTCGTTTGATTGTCTTTCAGACTGCGAAAATAAAGTTTTTACCGAAAATTTATTCTTCCGTTGGTCTGCATTTCTGTTCGTAGGATGCAGAACTTACGTCCGATTCGGGTAATCGTGCGGATCCAAAAAGGAATGGAAACGCCAATCAGAATAGTATATTATGATGACTTTCATTCGACATTTATTTGTCAGATATAGTATGGTTAGTGGGTCAACTCAATTAATAGAAAGAAACATGAAAACAAAACATAACATTTGACTGTAACACATGCATACCACAGTCACACTGATTGCACATATTTACTTCAGAACAATGTTTAATACATTCACATAAAGTCCATTAAATAGAAGTCTTGATCTTCTTATATTTAATTAATTCTTACTTTGCTAATAAACCTCGACTGCACACATGAGTGAAGATCATTATTCTAGGCACATGAGTTTCGGCATTGGACCATTACTACATTCCACATACGAACGCCGTATTAAAATTTACAAAACTCGCTTAAAATTCCCCTAGAATTCCTTAAAAATATTTCCAATTGGGGTTTTCTCTCTACTTCGAACCTTCTAAGAAAGACTCGAATATTCAAACGTCATTTTCATCCCAACCAATTCACACGCTACCAGAATTTCCTGTACCCTTTCTTCGTTCGAATTTCCGTTCTCCTTTCTTCAGGGGAAACAAAACAAGCCTCAGTGTTTGTAAACGAGTCTATTATATTTAAGTTTCTGTTTCCGTATTCCGAAGTCTTATTATTCATGACCTCACTTAACATTCCTTCGTCTTTGCTCCATTATTTCTCAAAACTGCTCAGTCGTTCTAAAATTTTTGTTCAACTCAGGTTAATAACGATGTTGTGTATTGATCACATTCACCTTAAAAGGCCTCAGTACTCGTTTGGTTTTGTGATGCGATCGGTAGAGCACCGGTAGAGCCCAGGTTAAATTGCAAACAATTGAAGGGAAATTTTGTTTATGAACTAATGATTAATGTATTTGGCAATATATTACTATCATTTTCTGTATGCTTGTGTTAAAATATTTTCAGTTTTTGAGTTATGGCCAGGGCATATATATATTTTGATTATTACCTGTATTTGCGGTCCTTTCCGCAGGGGCACAGATAGCCACGCCCTATTTTTGAAGAACTACGGACAAATGGACGGACGGACGATATTTTTCCTACTTTCATTTTTACTTAAGTTTCTTTCTGTATGAGCATTCAGACATCTTCAATACGTTACGAAATTGCATTAATGAACTGCCAACAGCTTGTCAAAAAGATCGAATATTAGCTACAGACAAAAGATATATTTCTTATGGTCGTTTAATTAAAACTTATTCAGTTGGTTTTCCCTTAACTCTTTTCGTTTGTGTATTTTATATGTGTGCGCGTGTGCGCCTACTGTTAATATAATATTGCTTTAAAAATATTTTCTTTTTCTTTTTGTTGCAGGCAATAGCAGAAACTGATTATGTGAATACTTCACTTTGATCAAGAAAAGGAATACATCATGAATATAAACAATAACCACATGAGCACCAGTGCCCATGGCAGGGTGCGAGCAATGGCGTCTAGCTACAGTAACGGCATCACTTCGCCATCTCAAATTCCCTTGCCGAAGTACACAACAACTTTCCGTTTTCCTTCGGACTCATCGCCTCAACAATCGACTCAACAACCGGAACAAAATGGCAATGAATATAGGTGGAAAACAAAATACGAGGAAGCGGAGAGAAAACGTAAAACGCTGTTGACAGAAAACCAGAAAAGTAAGTGAGAAAGAAGCAATGGGAAATCAATTTCTGAGGTTGTTAATAGGTAAGACAGTGTGACAAAAAGAGGTTTAAATATTGTGAAAGTAAATTTACGTGTTTTGTAGTTCTAAATTTAATGAATGGATGAATGAATGGATGAATGGATGGATGAATGAATGAAATAAGGTAAATAATATGTGAAAACCGGAAGCACAATGAGGGATGAAGATATACGGTGTAGGGTCCAATCGATTTTAGTATAAGCGTAGGGTCAAGTAAATTCGAGGTTTTCTTGTATTCAAGCATTTTTTATGTATGCTGAATTAAAAATTTATTTGCAATTGCTGATTTATAGCGATTTATACAATACATTTAGTTGAGATATTGAATGACTTTTGTTACTGTAGAATTATTTTTCTTTTGAAATCGCAGCAACAAACGAACTCAGGATGTCTATTCGAGTGGAGGGAATATGCCACGCGTAACTATGTCAGATTAGAAACTTTTGAGCTGAAACTTCGTAAATGAGTCTAGAGTAAGGTCCCGTTGTCTCTCTCCGGAGATAACTAAGATATCTGAATTTTTGAGGGATAATTAACAGAGACGTTTTCAATTTTTGTTGAAAAGGGCTGTAATTTTTTTCTTTTATATTTACTGGAATAGAAGAAAGTGCATTTATAAAAATTCTACAGTTAGTATTTTCATTAAAACCTGTGAAATTTTGAAAATAGCAAAGTTCAAATTTATTTTCGAGCTTCACTTTTTAAGGCCAGAGATTTCTTTCTCAATTCAATTTATTCCTCACTTTAGATCTTTATGATCATATGCATGATAGATATTACCTATGTGTTATGCACTTCCTTTTTAAAGAAATATGAGAGGGCTGGCTGTTGAGTAATAACTAGTGACACTACGATGACGAAAACTTTCGATGTGGCTCGTATTCCTACTAGTTTCAAGGGTTGTTGGCTAGGGGAAGTTAGGGAGCTGATGCCTCATGAACCCTCCTTTGGGTGCGCCACTAGTAATAATCAGAGCTCAGATTCTGATGACCTAAAAATTCTTTGAAAATGACCTATAAAATAACAAAAATAAGGGGAAATGTCCAAGGTTTTTTTAAATACTCAAAAACTCGTATGAAAATGTTTATTTATTCAACTTTTTTTTCAATTTTAAATGCAATTTATTTATATAAATTGTATTCAATGTAAAGTCCTTATTTTAGGAGTAAAAGTAATCCTTAGCTCCGACCTTCGAACCGTCAGTTTTGAATGATCGAGGAAGTTACCGAAGATCCGTGTAATTTTGTTAGTTCGGAAAACAGACTCCATTGTAGTAGTGAATTTCGTCAGGAACTGATGATACAATAGACTTTGTTTCGGTGTGTTTTTGTAAATTCATGAAACACTCGCTAACAAAAAACCAAGAAAAGGAAACAAAAGGTTTAAAAATGACGCAAACGTCCAAAAATAACCTCAAATCGAAAAATAGCACAAAATGATCCAATAACTATACATTTCTAACACCTGTATGTCGTGATAAACATTCATTTACAAGTTAGCTACGTTTAGAATACACCAATGAAAAGATGTCTAAAGAATCAGAGCTCTCGTAATAACAAATTCCAACCAACTATTCCGATTTTAAAATATTAATTATCAATCTTAATTTGCAGGTGCTAGAGATTACGCCAATCTTGAACGACGTTTTAAGGAACTAAACAACGAATGCAATGGCCATCAACGTCTTTTGCAAGAGAAAACCCAAGAATTTATTAAACTTAAGCAAGGTACTCCATCGATTCTAATTTCTATTTGATGTTGACTTTTAAGATAATAATTATAAGACTGTAAATAAGATCTTGATATTGTGTTTTAGCTTCTGAGGGTCTGTTCAAAGAATATGAGAAACTAAAAAATAAATATGACGTGGAAACTACTGCCATGCATAGTGCCATGAAAACAGCGTCTCAGGTATGAATAAAGATTTTAAGGATTCTCAGGTATGAGTAAAAGTTGTATTTACCATGGATGCGCTGGCATTTAACTGATGCAATGATGTTAGTAAAGGTAATATAAATTTCCTCCAATAGGACACCATGTAATAATTCTTCAGCTTCCGTAATAATTGATTAAATTTTCCGTAATTCCGTTTGTTTTCTGTTCAGAGGCAGTCTTACTTTACAAAGTTTAATTCAGTATGACCATTGGCGTACGCACGGTGGGAGGGTTGGAGATTCGTGGCTCCACTGAAAACTTTGAAAGGGGTTTCTTTACATAATAAAACCTTTAAGGTTAACCTTTAATAACCATATTAAATCCCTGATGAAAATGACGCGTAGAACGAATTGATACATTCTAAATATATAGTAATGACAATCGGATGGGCACATTAGTCTATCCGTCTACTGTCATCGTTCGTTTCAGAAAGATTTATTTGCCTTATTGTCTAGGAATATCAAATTGAAAACTTTCGGCGTTGTAAAAATCACCATTTGTGCTGTAAGTTGATAATTTTAAATGAACCCCATCTCGATCAGATTTTTGCCAAGTTTCCCTGATCCATTTAGTAAATGCTGAGATGGCCCCGTGGTTTTTCTTCTGGGCATAAAAGTAGCTTTACTATGCGCACGGTTTGTTGAGCTCACCGTTTGCTAGTATTGGTAGGAGTAGAACCGAGGTTATGTTACTATTTTGTTAGCAATACAAAAAAAGATAAATAAAATAAATTTAAAATCTGCAGTTCGTTTATCGATGCAAATAAGTTTTCTATAACTCGGGAGCCAACGTGTATAGTTTTCAAAAGTAGATAACTTAACTTTTTTGAAACTTTTTTTCATCATTCATCTACTTATAGTTAAAATGTCGGGAAGAGATTCTGGAGCTCAAGAAAACGTGCGCAGATGGTACTTCTCCCCCATACGTCACATACATTTTTTACTGATTTTGACTAAATAAATCCGTTCACTTTATATTTGCGTTTATTTTCCTTTTGAAATGCCGTTGCTTCAAATTGTATCCCTGCATTTGTAATTTGCAAATATTGAATCGAGTTATTTTCATTTCAAAAAACAATACTTGTTACATGAAGCGAACGAAATCGGGCAAAACGTGAAGCAACTTTCAAAGCTACCCTTAAAAGGTGGCTAATTTAGACTCGATCCCTCGTAGAAACCCCTTCAAATGACGAAAGATGTACGAAAACTCACCGAGAAAATGCATGCAATTCAGTGTCGAACCCTTTCGCAACCGCCCAAAAACAAATTTAAAAAATTTAAAAAGGAAAAAAAAAAAAAGAAGAAGAATGTGTTGCAGAATTAGAATGTAAATGAAACAATGTTATTTGGATAAGGGGGTTCAGAAATGTAGTCCCCCCCACCCTCCTTTAGTTTTAGGCTGAGGACACTTATGACATGTATGAATTGAGTGGCCTCAATATCAACACTTGTTCGGAGCTTGTCTTCAGGACTATAGTTTCTGAGATCGTTCATTCCAAAAATGTTCCTTCAGCTACAATTCATAAAATTCCTCTCTTTTTAATTTGCAGATTTCAAATCCTGTTAATAATTGTAGGCATGAAAAAAAATTTAAATAAAACAAATGCACAGTGTTTATACAATTTACATTCAGTTTAGAGATGAACTTTTCTGCAAACAAAAATTACTCATATTCACATTCCATTTTCTTGAGATTATTTTGCAGGTAATTAGTTACTTTCTCCAAAACAGCTATTAAATTGATCAGAATGTATCAGCAAATATAGTACATTTTCATTTTTTCATTTTTCCTAATAGATATACTAAATAGGGAAAAAACTGGCCCATTGATACATTTCATAAAATTTCTTTTCAGTGGTATTCTCAAAATCGAGAGCTTAAAAGGAAGAGTGCAGTGCTAGTTCAGAAATTTTTGGAAGTATCTCCTGCTGGTGTGCTTGAGTTAGCTGATGAATCTGATAATTCCAATTCAGCAAATAAAGAAGACGATGAATTGGAAGGACTGAGAAATACTGTAAAAGGTAGAAAATATGGCAATATTATTGAATAAAAAAACAATTTAATCTGTCTGCCAATCGTTGTGACTTTTAAAAATTAATTGTAATATTATCTTCTGTCCTGTTTTCAGGTCTGAGTGAAGAAGTAGCTAGACTCCAAACAGAACTTAAAACAGCTCGTCTACAAGAATTTGAAGCTCAAGAACAAGTCATAAATTTGACTGCACAATTGGAAGAGGAATGTTCTGCTCGCTCTCGAGCAGAAACTGAACTTCGTGAATTACGTGCCATGAAAGAAAACATGGGCCATGTATCGAAGCTTGTTGCTGTGGAAATGGCCAGTCTTCGTGAGCAATGTGTACAGGAGAGGGAAGTGGCACTTCGAATGAAATCGGAAGCTAATGCAGTAAGTCCAATCTTGAATTAGGAATCTTATAATTCTCCCAATGTGTGCAACTTGATTGTAACATAAAATTTGTATTGCTAGGCCCAAAAAGAAAGAAATGTCCTGGCTCATCAAAGTGCTCTTTTACTAAGTGAAGTGGTCGGTGATGAAAAGTTATTGAGGATTTTACAAGAAGTAGAGAGCCTGAAACGACAAATGGAAGAACAGCAACAGAAGCATGCAGCTGAAATGCATGAAATTCAGGTACGATATTTAGAATAAGAGAAAATCGGAAAAGCAGATCTTTTTCAATTTCCTATATTTCATTATTCTAATGACTGAAAATAAAGTTTATTTGACATTTTAAATCTTATAGGAAAAACTGGAACAAGCTGAAAATGATGCTCAACTGGAAGTTCTCCAAGAAAAGTTGAAACTCTCAGAGTCTGAACTTGAATGTGCTTTACAAAGAGCTGAAAGAGCTGAGAAGCAAACTACCCAACTCTCTGGAAAAGGTAAGGAAAAGAAGGTCATCTGCAAGTACTTGTGTTCATAGATTAAGTGAAAAAAGTTTTCAGCTACAGCAAAAATGTTAAGTGTGAGTAACACCCTATAAAAAATGTTAATTTTACTGCATTCATAAAGTAGAATGTGACAGAATAAGAATTCAGTTGGAAAAAAGTATTACTTTTTTGTTGACTAATTTTCAACAAATTTATTCATTTATTTAGATGTCAAATAATAAGTATTTTAAATGAATTGGTGAGTATTATATGAAAATTCCATTATTTAAGGAAACTGGCACTAATTTTTTTTGAATTTTTATTTCTTTACTTCAGAAACATTCTTAAACTAATCATAATATATTCTATTATTATGTTACCCAATTTTTTAGAACAAATCCTATTAAAAAATGTAAAAAAATTATATAGTTGGTACAAACAAACAGCAACACAGATTTAAAATAAGCCATAATTTAACAGTAGAAAATTGACTGTATGTCCATGTCAGTGCATTAGAGTAAAGAATGAAAGCGATTCTAAAATCAAACAAAAATTGCTCAAATAATGCAAAAATTATTTTTTGTATACCAGCGGTATAAACAACAGTTTCCATTCCAAGAAATTATTTATAAATAGGTATTTTATGGCACAGTCCAACCTGCTTGCTCAAATTCTTTACCGTCTGGTCAACCCCAACATCACAATACCAACATATATTGTTGCCAACTGCAAAAGTGCTTTTGAAATTTGCTTCCAAAATTTAATTGTGCATCTTTTATAAATTTATAATGCTGTTGAACAAAAAAATAGTGAATACAACTTATTTATAATGTTGGTTTAATGCATTTGTACAAATTTGAAAACTTGCATCACTTGGTTTCAAAACTTCCAGCACAATAAAACCTAACATTATAGGCAGTAGTGGCATAATGTACTATCAATTAATTTAATACATTAAATTATGCTTACCTTTAGAAAATGTACTGTGAATTCAGTTAAAGAATCTAACTGATTTATGATAACACTGCCCTAAAAAATGCTTAATTATTGCTTAATTTCTTACAGTAAATCAGTTGGAAGAAGAATTAGATCATCTCAAACGTCCTCCTCCGCCACCTCCTCCGCCTCTTCCCCCTCCACCACCACCTCCACCTATTCTAGGTGGAGGCATTAGCATGCCCCGGAAAGCATCAACTATTTCACTTGACAGCATAACGAAACCTACAGAGGAGAAAACTACTGGAAATCCAGTTCTTGACATGGCAAACATGTTGGGTATCCCTCGCAAAATGTCCACTGCACCACAAAGTGGTATGTAGAAAAAGGAGTAGTAACTAAGTCAAATTGCAAGAAATCATATGAAACATTAATGCTATTTAATGTGTTAATCTTAAAACTCCAATCTTTTTTAGGTGCCATCGATGACATTATTAACCAAATCAAAGGAGGACGCTTCACTTTAAGAACTCCAGAGGTAGATTTCTCAGTTATTTTTTAAATTTTATTTCCTATTTAACACACACATTCATACAAATATAGGTACTAAATATGATAAACATTTTAATTTTTTTACAAGTAACTTAATAAATAAAAATTAAACAAATATCGAGGGAATAGATATTTTAAAAATTTATTTCAAATAAGATTTTTCACAAATCAACATACTTTTCTTAAATTTCCTCATTGTCTTTTATGATATAAAAATTCTAGCTACTATTGTAAGTAAATGCTTTTAATTTATTTATTACAAGTGTATGACAAAACAAGAAAGCAAATAACTTGTTACTTATTACATTACTTCACAAAACTTTAGCTACTTGTTAATGTACATGTAATATAGATGTGAAAATTAATATTTATTTTTTTCATAAAAAAGTGTGTGGGGATGTATGATGGATCTACAGAGAATACAGAAAGTGCTAGGCATTTTAGAAAAAAAAAAAAAAAAGATTCTTGACAGTTGTACTATTTTTCAGTAGTTTTATTTATATGTTTAATAAGAGATGGATGGTTGATAACTCTGTGAAAAGTCTCAAAAATCCATTCAATTATTTTCTTATGACAGAAACAACAAAGTCGCAAGGAGGAAGAAACACCAGCAGCTGTTCAAGAGATGCTTAATGTGTTGGGAACTTTAAAACGAAGACAAAAGAACCCTGCTCGTCAATCTCCTTCATGCCATCAACTTGCTGATGTAGCGTTGTAAGACTGAGAAATTTTTAATTCCATGTTTGTCCTAACTCCTGTTTTTGAATGATTTTATATAGTTGTGATTGTGTTCTGAGAGTAAGTTCATGTTACTCGCCTATTTTTTGTCACTGGTGCTATCTTGCTCATTTCATATGGAAGTAAATTTTAGTTTGATTATGATGGTACTTTTCTCAGATCTTATAATGTTGTACACAACTTCCTGTTGTAAATATTCTTTCAATATCTTGTACAAACAGTATTAAACCAAAAAAAGAAGTTTTGTGTTTTTCTTAGTTCCTTAAATTGATATTTCAAGCAATCATTGTACTGTTGCATTGAAAAATTTAGTGGATTCAAGTCTTGTCATATAGAAATTTATCTCTAGTATTTTCTATAATGTTGAAGATAAACTCATTCTACATTGATTTCACATCTGATGTGCTAATGCATGTGTTAATTATCTGGTACCATTATTACAATTGGCATTTGTCAAATAACAAAATACCAATTTTCAAATAGGTTTTACTAAGATGATTCCTTTTTAAATAAGCATTGTTTTGGTGCCCTATTTTTCCTGCGTATGAAAGAAAGGACAGTTTTCTGAAGTGTGTGCATGTGGTAATGATCTAGTAATATTTTCAATGATGATGATGATGAAATGATGTTGTAATATTTTGTGATAAAGTATTTTTTAAGATCTTGTTATTACAGATATCACAGATCATTTTTGCAGCAACGAAGAGTTGTTTTGACCTCTTCATATAAGTTATATTTGAAATTAAAAGCAATGAGATATTCAACATTTTCAGATCAATAAAACAATTAATTAAACATTAACCTAGTTTAAGTCACAAGGAGATAGCTTTAGACTACGGTTGGAAATTTCTTAACTCTCAAATATACATCGGATATTAGGCTCTAAAATTTCATATTTTAGGTGTCTCAAAGAGGTTCTTAAAAGTTAATACAGGAGGTATAATTTCTTAAAATGCTGTCTAAATTCATAATATAAAAATTAAGTTTTTAATTCAATTTTATTATCAGTTGTCACTCCTCTTGGATAGGCAATCAGGAATACGTCAGCACTGTAAATGTCTTTAACAATATGATCTTGACAACTGAGCGTCAGAGCTACAGGAATAAACCAGAAGACCCAAATTCAATTCCCAATTAGTCACAGATAATTTGTATAATTTGAATAGACTCGGTAATATATTAAAAGTACCACTGATAGAAACATAAATGCTAAAACAGCTATGACTTTTTCACACAGAATAATTTGATCGGCAGAAAATCATCTTTCTTTCTCATCACTTGCATGCTACATATTTTAATGTAGGAAAAATGGATATGGCATTAATTATCTTGCTCTTTTAATAGAGCAGTCAGGGTTATTTGGGATTTTTATTAAAAATGGTCTACAACTTAGTCTGATTTTCTGCACAGGAATACTTCAGAAAATCAAAGAAACAATAAAACAATCAAATAACATTTAGGAATGTTATTTGAGAGGAGAATAATAATTAAAGCCAATACTCTTGCAGTGATCAGAAATTTGAAGAGAGAAACGCAGAGATTTACAAAGAATTAAAGCCACATCAATGATATTCCTATGTCACCTTTCAGGAATCACTCTGATGGATCGGCAAAGAAGTATTTATTTATTTTATTTTAAATGTAAAAACAGTCAAAAATTGTGTTTAACATGCTATGGGGAGAAATGAATTGTGTTTTTTCTTCATTCTGGGATCCCTATCCTGAACCATACGAAAGTTGAAATCTGAATACAGACTGTGATGTCGTGGGAACACAACAGCAATCACAGACACGAGCTTCAAATATTTACATATTTATTAATAAGTATTTACAAATAAATAGTTTTACCCATTATGTACAGCTCTGATAGACACTATACCCCGATCGCAGGAGCGATCCTTAAAAGATGCAAATCTGCCTGATTCGTGGCCCTCGCCACTCCTTAGCGAGCTTACGCCCACAGCGTAGAGCCCCGGCGACCGCAGTCACCCGTGGAAGAAATGTTCCACAGCGGCGTCCCAACACATGGGTTGCCCTACGAGCATAGCTCGTCTCCGCACCGCCCTGGGCGCAAGTTTTGTGCATTCGCACAAGGTTTTCACTCAGCTCAAAACCCATCGCCGTTTTTTTTTTTTTTTTTTTTTTTTTTATTTCCCCCGCCAGTAACCCTGGCGAGGCGGGAATTTATTCAATGTTAGGGAATACATTGTGTTCCAGCATTGCTGCATGCTTTTGGAGCTTGGAGGACATTATCTTCAAAATACTATCTTACAATTAACTAAATCTATTTACATTTTGCCACATTGGGCCATTTTGCCGCCGCCGCGCTTTGCGCTCTCGATTATATACTTTCCAGACCACGTGACACGCAACGTCATCTTGCTTTCGCGCGTACACTTCATGCCACGTGACTGTCGTGCCTGCAAGGCGCCGGTTACCTGCTTGTTAATACAATTCGTTACAATACACTAAAGACATCAGAAAGATTCAAAGCAAAGAATAGAAGTGTTAAAGAAGGATCTAAAGAAATGGTTCTCTCATATGGACAGAATGAAGGGAAAAGACTATCAGTGTTGATAAAAGCCTTTAGGGTAAAGAGATATTAAGAAAGTAACTAAAACGGAAAACTTGTAGGAGTAGCCTCCAGGTTTATTGTAAAGCAAGAACAGGCTTATTAATACACATTAATGATGATGTTGACAGTAATACAGTTGCGGCTCGTGGTCATGCTATTAGGGTGTGCAACGATTTTCTTCTTTTTCCCCACACTCTCTCTCTCTCTTTTTCTCTCTGTCTCTCTCTCACACACATACATTATATGCAAGCATTGACACACATTAACATTAATAATGACAATTAAACACAAATCATCTTATGACGTCTGATAGCATGCCGAACAATTCCATTCCATTGTTTCTTTTCAGCAATTTTTTTCTGTGGCTTTTTCATTGAAATCATTGATTTCTTACGTTTCATATTTTCAACGCTATTCATTGTTAGTTGCACAAACACCCTTGACAGAAAAAGAACTCTCTGATTTTGGTTTCTCAAAACACATTGAAACGTAGCCTAATACTTACGTTTACAAATTACACTAGGGGTTTGAATACTTCGCAATGGTTTTGTAATTGCAACTCACTTTAAAACACAAGAGAATACACATATTATATACAATTAACATTTTTATGAATGCAACACTGCACAGCAATGCGTTCGCGTTTCGTGCGCTAGTGCGAAATCTCATTTAAGTGGAGATATATCTCACACTTTCTTCGTTCAATGTCATACTTACTTCTGTTAAAAACTTGTACTACTCGAGTGTTGTATCTTCGAGACACGTCAGGGCTTTTCCCGAGATCGCCACTGCGCCTGCGCCGTAGAAGGAGCACCGCGCGAGGATTGCTCCAGTCCTTCGTAAGCCACCGTTGTTCCCCCTCCCACCCCTACAGCCCCGCGGCAGCCTAGAACGCCGTTTCCTCGGTCGCATTTTCCCGAGTGTGCTCCCGCAGGCTTTCACGAAAGGCGGACGGACAGGCAATCGCAGCTTCCGAATGGCGCGTGTTTTAAAATAACATGTTTCGTAAATGTTCTGAGAGGACTTGTATTCCCCTCTTGTTAAGAGATGTTTAAGAGAAATGGAACCGAATTAATTTGGGTGTGCACATGCGAACGTGCGAATACCCACGAGACGCCACTGCAGTAATAATAATAATAATAATAATAATAATAATAATAATAATAATAATAATAATAATAATAGCTGAACCTATACAAACATTGTACACTTTACAAATCATTGTTTTAAAAATGAAACATAGAATCAAACTGGATCCTAACTTTGAATGGCCAGCTCCAAAACTGCATGTTCAGGATTGTACCCTGGTGTTGTGAGTAAACATTCTAATGTTGCTATGAACTGAGATTAATTTTATAGAAAATCACATACTAATTTCAACTTTTTCACAGAATATTTTTTCTCTAATCCTTCAAATTAATTTTTTCAAGATTTTGAGTTATTACATATCTGAACTCTTTGGGCACTCTAAACAACAAAATTTCCAAAAACATAATAAAAGGTTAAAAACAAATGTCTTCTTTAGTAGAATACTGCTTAAGAAACAACTTAGTCTGCTTCTGTTCTCATAAACCCTCAAATTTAGTCATTTATCTTAAATTACAATACCCCTGTCCAAAGTTTTTTTTTTTATTTGTATGGCCTTTTTAATAGTATGAATGCTACTCAATTCATTTCCTAAAAATAATGAAATGATTAAAAAGAAAAAAACAACCAACAAACAATCAAATGTGAATTTTTAATAGCTATTGGTACCTAACGGGAAAATTTCTGAACATAAAGACTTGCTATGGCTACATCAAAGAACATGATTTGTGGAAAGTATGCCAATACAAACCTGAAGGATCTTCTTCCCTTCTTTTAAGTGAGACTTTTGCATTTAAATTAATGGGAATATTGGCAAAAAATTAACATGGAAATAAATATATTTCAAAATGGTTAGTTTGCTGCAGATTCTGATGCTTAAATGTAATAAGCAAAAAGATTTCTTTGCATGTTCTTGCATTCAACTATCTGCAAAAATAAAAGCTGAACTACTACTTTCCAATCAATATTCATTGATTAAATATTATTGCAAATATTTAATGTTTAAATAGAACGTCACTACATGTACTACTATTAGTAAATGAAAACTTTACATTACATGAAAGTTTTTATTATTAATACACTTTTAAGATTTTAATCCAATTTCTCCAATCTTAATGAATGTGAGTAATCAAGTTCATGTACCACATTGTAGAATTTAAAGAGACAAATTGTAAGTTGAAAAACTGGTCCATAACAGGAGAAAATAATGTAAGGAAACTGAAGACAAAATTTTGGAAATTATAATTAATAATTATTAATTTTTGCCCTTAATACGAATAATTCAAATGATTTTACAGGAAGATTAAGTTAAATTAAATAACCATTATTAACAGGTTAGTCCTGAACCTCAGTCCAAATACAGTTTGTGTGGTTAGGACAACGCTAAACTTGGAAATAAAACTAGTGATGCTACATACTTTCTTGCACTATTTCTAAATTTGCAATTGTCAGAAACACAGAGTTCACTGAAAATAAAGACTTACAGTTTACACCATTCTTTTAAGCATCCCATCTTTGATCCGTGGAAAAGATTGGAGTGGTTTTTACGAAAAGAAATGTGAATATTTTTTTTTATTGCCTATAGTTTGCACAAACACACAAAAACTACTCATATTTTCTAAAAACTGAACATGAACTTATTTAAAGATCTGTCTTTAAGAAACCCATTTCATTAAGGAAAAAGTCTTCAATAATATAGTCAATATCTTCAATAATATAGCTGTACCCAAAAAATTAACTTTTGCAATTTTCAAAAAAATCAGGAATTTCAAGAACATGAGACCTGCACCATTCTCTTAATCATCATAAATGCTATCCAAAGACTAAGTTTGATCAAAAAATTGTATGCCTTTTTTTGGAAAATTTTGAAAATGTTGAGGCTTCATGTACCCGCAAAACTCAAAACATCTGTTTGAAACTCCAAAAGCCTGGAATTCATACTGTTTGATTGGGGAATATTAATTTTGAAGAAAATTGGCTAAAGTTTAGGCGCTTGCGTTGACCACAAACAGAGAGCCAGACAGACCTTTTGCCTTCAATTGATTTTTTGGTATCAAGAACGCACAAAAGATGGATTCTGGATGCATCACATGTTGGAGGAACTCTTTTCTATATAAATATCAACAGGATTTATCCACTTATTAGTTACCAGGGTCCGGCAATAAGATTTTTGCTGCTGAAAATTCGCTGTTTTCCGGTGCATGATTACATAACTTTCTCTTTTTATGGAGTACCATCATATAGGCGAGATAGTTAAAAACGTTATAATTCATGTCAATTTAGAAAACATAGGCCATTTTTGTGAAAGAAAAGCCATTCACAAGCTTAAATATCTGTAAATTTTGAATTAACAGCATTTCTGTTTCAACCTTAATTACGGTTGCCAACATTAGAATAACGACCTTGGAAATATACTTCAGAGCAAATAGTTAATTTTATACAACTAAATAGTATATCAAGTAAACAACTAAATAGATCAAGATAAATTACATTGCACGCTTTCAAGAATAAAAAGGTGACCTCCCTTTTTCTAGGACGAATTTCCCTGACACAATTTGTTAAGTATTTAATGGGATTTAAATAAAATATTAAATAAAGTATCACTTTGGTCAATATTAAAATACTGCTATTGAGGAACTCTTTTGCTTTTCCAGATTCTGTTGTACCAACACAGTTTTGTTAGGTAGATCACAAGTAGTCCTAAAATGCAGGTATTTTTATAGAATTGTGAAATTATAACAGAGTATAAAAATTCAGGATATTTGACAGAAAGAAATAAAAATCTGGCTGGACAGCAGGTCACATGTTGTTTATTCAGGACATCATGAGGCTTTATTTATTTATTTACGTCAAAAAACAGTTAAAAACTGCGTATGACGGGCTATGGGGAAAAGTGAATTGTGTGCACATTTTCAAAATTCTGTGATCCCTACACTAAATCATATACTACTTAAGTTTTGAATTTTGAATTTTGAAAGGAGAAAAAAAAACAAAAAACTCCCATGTAATAAAATCGATTTTCAAGGATAAATAAGCAATAAATTTTGAATTTTGAAAGGGAGAAAAAACAAACAAAAAAACTCCCATGTAATAAAATCTATTTTCAAGGATAAATAAGCAATAAATTTTGAATTTTGAAAGGGAGAAAAAACAACAAAACTCCCATGTAATAAAATCTATTTTCAAGGATAAATAAGCAATAAATTTTGGCTCTTATTACTTCCTGCCGCGACAACGTGGAAACGATAATTTGAATAATTGTATTTCCCACTGAATTCTAGAAGACGTGCACAGAAAATGAAGTTACATTTATGTCCAGAAGCAAAACAAGGGGCCATCTCAGCATTTGCTCAATGGATCAGGGAAACTGGACGAAAAACCTGATCGAGATGGGGGTCATTGACCCGGAAGCTGTGTTACAATAGTTGTTACAGGTTGTTTATACTCATTTATACAGTCCAAATGGTAAATAATGCATTATGTATCATTGTTAAAATTAATGTTACTTTTCTTGTGATGCTCAGTATAGTCTCTAATTGTATAGAAACAGTTATGCAGCAGAAACGATTTCACTTGTGATTTAAACTTTTCTATTGAATTTAATCGTTTAATGTCATCTGGCAAAGTGTTGTAAAATAATGTACATGTATTGTATGTGAATTTTTTGTAATGAGCTGTTGATACTGTCACCTGATGAATATGATTTCTACGTCGAGTGTTATAGTAATAGACTTCGGCATTTTCTGAAAATATATTCCCGCCCTTAAGCAAGTCATTTTTTACAAAAACCACTGATTCGTAAATAAAAAGACACGGTAATGGTAGAATTCCTAGATTAATGAAGAGAGGCTTACATGAATCACGTGGGTGGATTTGGTTATTATTCGTACAATTCGTTTTTGTAATCTAAAAGTCTGGGAGCTATAAGATGTATTTCCCCAGAATATTATGCCATATCTCAGGCGGGAATGAACATTCGCGAAGTATACACAACGAGCAGGCTTTCTCAGGATGTATGGGAACCATACCCTTAATGGAAATGTAATTTTATTATTAGCCATTCACCTATTTCACTTCTATAAGCAGATTATGTCATGTGAAATATACATCTGTAACTTCTGATAATTTCACATTAATTATTTGCATGTATAAAAACTATGATGCATCAAATTGTTAAGATTTAGATTTGAGCATTCAGGGCCAAAAGAATTAAAAATCTTCAGAAAGTGCATTCAATATTGTCTTTATTCAGAATACAAAACACTATTATAAAACTTCATTAAGCACCAGAGGTCCAATCAATGACAAACATTCATGCATTTGACTTACAACTTACAAAATCACTAATGTATCACAAAATAATTCACCATAGTAGAAAATCCTTACAAATTTATGTTGGAAAATTCAGTTGTGATTTACTTCCAAGCACAGCTCTACCAAACGGTTTTGAAAATATTCTTAGATACTACACTAATGTTCATTCTTGTAAGTCATATACTAAACTTTAAAGAGCAAAAATCTACTTTATTATCAGCATAAGTAAACCGTTTCAACATTAGATGACAATTGCTAAGACAAAACACAACATGTTCCCTCATTTATTAATGAAATAGTGTTATAAATGAATGAAGCTGAATAAAAGGTAAATTATAATGAATTTTGGAGCTGTGCATGAGAAACACTGAGTAGTTATTAACGCAATCCCATGAAAATGCCCGAGATATTATGCTTTAATAACACACAGTACATGCATCCATTCTTATTAATGAATGGTGTACTTTTGAAAGCAGACATCTATATTAAATATCATATTTACTCACACAATCATTCAAAGAAATTTCTATATTTCACTTCTAATATTTTCACTAAACTTACATAGTTTAACCAACTGAATGACACAACAAAAATAAACTAGTTGTGAAACTAGCAAAGATTCTTTGTAATAATAATGTGAAAGAAATTTAAAAAAATTAATGACATTGAGTTTGTATATAGAACAAAAGTATTTTTAATTTCTTTTCAAAATGGATTGATGAACCTGTCAATCCCCATTCATGCATATCATTTTATTTAGAATAATACTTTACCTCAAATTGCATCACTCAATGCAACTTTCAGGACAATTACATGACTACTTACAATGTTTTGTCTATAGTGTCATATTATTTGATTAAGCACTGTGCACAAATTATACACAAAAGTTGTGAAATACTATAATATATTTCAAAATTTCGAGAATAAAAGACACAAGAAAATTTGTATATGAGCAGTAAATGGCCTTTTGCAAAATTTACAAATTAAAACATGATTGATTTCATGTTTACAGGGCAATCCCATTTCGCATCCAACAAATAAAGAGCTAACAAAAATATTACTTCATTTTCTACTACTTCCTTAAGTCTATAGAATTATAACAGAAAAAGTGAGTAAATATGACATAAAATTTTTGCTAAATATGATATAAAAAATTTGCGTATTCTTCTGCAGCATACAGATAAGCTACATAAATTGTTTCACTTGTTCAATAATACCATCAAGTTTATTGGCAGGAACCAAAAGTACCCTTCTGTATGGAATCATCTCTTCATCATCTTCCATCCACTGACCGCTGAGGCCAGAATCAGATTCTTTCTTCACGCTGAATTCAAAGAAGCACTCTGCCTCCTGTACGAAAACCAAACAAATAAACCATTTTTTTACTATGAATTACACATTTTTCAAGAACTATTGGACCACTACAAGTTCTCTTGCTTATGAAACCCTTTCCTCCCCATCCACACAAAGGGAAAAGTATGTTAGCAAAATGTGGGTATTTATTTGTAAGTCACACATTTTAATAGCAAATAGAAAGGTATTTGCCTTTCTATTAAAAGAATACAAATAGAAATTAAATACAAATTATAAGTAGAAAAAATATTTAGACAACATTTATGTGAAAAGTACAGGTATTTATTATTAAAATACACAGATAAATCTACACAATAAAACCATCTCGAATATCTAACAGTCTGTCTAACTGCACATTGAATTCCAAGTCACCCATCCCTGCTGCAGAGTACACAGACCCAGAGAAGCCAAAGCCACAAATTAATAATCCCAAAAGGTGTTTTCTTGATTATGGTGCTTGTTACATAACCTGAAGCTTTCAGACTTTAAAACCAGATTTTAAGGCTGCATTGTCTGAGTTACATACAATCAAAGTGTCAGGAAGCACAGTTAAGTGGGCAATGTGTAGTGGATTACTTAAAGCCTGCCTAATTTATATGAGTTTTCTCAACAAATCCTTAAAATTCTCAAGAGACAATGCAATTCATCACCTTCTCCAAAATTCTTTTTTTTTGACACCTCAATGACAAGGGTGAGGTACTCACAAAAGTGATCTATACTACAGAAATACTATTTCCCTCCAAAAAAGTCAAGAAAGAATAAGATAAGAGCAAGGAAGGACATCCTTAATGGAGTCTTACCCAACAAGCGTAAAAATGAGGTAAATCAACTTAGAAAATAGAAGATTTGAATAATGAAGTGCAAAGCATTTACATCTCTACTTCAAGTGTTCTGATTTCCTGAGATAAAATTATTAACAAAATGGTAAGTTCTTAAGTAAATAAAAATTAAAGAAGTCGAACAGATCATACCTTAGCAATAAGTTCCTCTTCAGGATTTGACCACATTACTTCAAGTCCTTCAGAGGATGATTGATGTTTTTTATTCTTTTTCTTGTTTCTTTTTGTGGTACCTTCCATTTTATATAATTTACAAATAACAATGAAGTAACTAAAATTGAATGGCATCTTCTTCTCCTTAGCTCGTTTTATTTCTTTGCTACAAGGAACAAGAACAATCATTAGTAATAAAAATGAAATATATATTAGTAATAAAATTATGTAAATTTTTAAATATCATCCTTTAGTTAAACCAAGGATCTCCCATGAGGGATTCTGAATGATTTACCATTACAGTAAGGTCCTATATTAATGTACATCCAATGTAGTCCAATGTATAATAATAATACATTGGACTGGCTCAAAGTTGTTAATATAATTGCAAAGAATTTGCCACCGGGCAAATGCTCAAAGCAAATTAATTAAATTATTTATTAACAGGCTCCCCTGATGTAAAAATCTTACATCAGCAATATTAAATAACTGCAGATTGTGTGCATTGGACATAATTTGGAAATAGAACAATATAAAGGCCAAACAAATACAAGTTTAAATTGACAAATTTCCCCATTACATTTCGTTTCCCTTCAGGATTACATTGAAGGGGCCTCCTATTCTTCAGATTAACAAGCTCATATTTATTATCCTTTAACATACAGAATATTTCAAATCTGTCATTTTATTGCTTTCTTTAACAACATCACACAATGGCAATTTGTCCACTTATTCTGGGATATCTTTTTCCCCACTAATTATTGATGCATTAGTCTGCCTCCATATTCTTAACTAATGATTATTTGTACTCCAGAATACCCATGATTAAACTTTTTAGATCTACTAAATTAACATGATTAAGTTGATATTCCTAAAACAAATATTGAAACACTATAAGATGCAAGCAACTAATTTAATTTACCTCAAGCTGTCAAGAAGAGGAACAGCAATCTGAACTGGTATATTTACAAAACGTTCATTGATTATAAGCCCAACAGGTCTAGCATCATCCCCTAGTAAAGTTCTCACAAATGTAATGGCTTGATCTGAACCATGTTCATCACATAATTCAACCAACAATGTACGCAGCTGTTGAACACATTCTAAATTCTGTAATAAGAAATATTAAGCAAAAGTTAGGCCAAAGGTAAAGGTCTGGAAGGTCAGAAGTAAAGGTCAAATTTAGTTCCAAACCGAACCTGTTTATCGGTGAGATTAATTACTGATGTGATCCCGAACACGTCATTAGCATCACTCTCATCATCATCATCGTCATCATCTTCTTCATCATTGGCACTTTGCTAACAGAAAAACAGAAAAATGACTATGCTATACATGAGATTTGGCCATAACATTAAGTTCTTTTTTAACAATTTTTGGTACCTTCACAACACTTCCAACGTAGTTTTGACTAATGATTAGGTCTGTCAACTGTGATAAATCCACATGCGCCTTCAAAAACAATTGTTGGAGGAGCTGTTTTATTCCATGAAAATCCGAATCGCATGGATTTCTTCCTTCAAAATCAACTTGTATATGCTGTAAGAGATGTATGATTTCGCAATATTACAATGTGTTTTAACTTCTAAATGCTACGTACTTCCCTATACGTAATATGAATTACTGTTGTATATAATAAGCTACCACTTTAATCACTCTGTTCGTTTACAAATCTTAATTATAAACCAAAAAACAACACAAAAAATCAACATATGAGCAATATGGTAAAGTGGCGTGACACGCCGGCATGTTAAATTGAAAAACAATACGATTCTTTCGTTTTGCTCACCTCTTGGATTGGACGGCCTTCAAGATCCTCTCCATCGGAACCTTCGTCGTGGCTACTTCCAGATTCGTCTTTTTTCTGCAAAGGATTATTATCAAGAGGATTAACAGCACGTTTCTTAATGGGAGCCGCCATTTTTAAACTCTGACACATGCACACACACACAAATGCGACTTTTTATCTGAAACGTTGGCCTTCCTGAAAGAAGTGTGTGTGTGTGCAGATGGCACTACTGAATCGATAGAAGCGAATGACCGCTTGTTTCAAAGCTATGCGTGAAATCGCAAGGAAACTAAATCAAAGGCATAGAGTCCGGTACATAATATTTATATATCAAGGGCGTTAAGTAGATGTTTTTGCCCCGAGGGCATCTGGCCCGAGGCGTTGGAAATCGCCTGAGGGACAAAAAATCTAGTAACGCCCGTGGTGCATACAAAACTTTATAGTTTACTGGTTCCCTGCTGAATCAAACAAGAATTCTAAAATTTTATATTTCTTGCGTCTAAAATGAAAAGACGCATTGTAATAGTCATTTGTCAGTATGACAAATTAGTCAGATAATCAAAACAGAATGTGTATCCAATTACTATTGCATGATCCTTATTGGACTGATTTGTTTGTACAAAATGCAAGAATATTGTGAAGTCCCCGTGGAAATTCTCACAAAAGTTAACAAAACAACAGTTAGTGGTTTCTAGTAAAATTTCGAGAAATATATGAAACTGTTTATGGTGTATTTGGGAGTTTTATAACAGTGTGAATAAATGTAAATTGCGCTGATTTCGGTACTTTTAGGATATTAGTCACTATTGCCAAAAATTATTCAGAGTATGTCATAACACCAAAAAATAACATTTCTAGGATGTTAGCCAAAGTTCTTTATATACCTTACTACTAGTACTCCTACTCAAGAAGAATATAATTTTGCCTTTAAAAACGGTGATAGGTAGCACCCTGGTGAAAATCCGTGTTGTGGTAGACTGTAAAGCAGTTGGGCACTACGTATTTTTCATTTGGAACACTGCTCCTGTCTATACTGTTCAGTAGTCTACATCTCTTGCACACCCTGCACACAACTGCTTCTCCTGCGTTGCGGCACTTGCTGACACTCAATATACCTTACAACGTCGCACACATTTCACTATACATTCGTACATTTAAGAGCCGTTAAAATATCCTGCATGCTGTACAAGTTGTTTACACATTTATTTCAAGCACACGTTAATTTCTTTACGTACATCACGTAACTTGTACTTCATGAAGTAGTACTGTGTGAGACACGCAACGAGATCCAGAAACACGTATGTTTTATTTAAAGTGACCGTGGTGAATGTTATGATAAAAGGGAATTTTTATTTCATGTTGAATTTATTTATTTATTTATTTATTTTACGTCAAAAAAGGTAAAACTGCGTATGACGTGCTATGGGGAAAAGTGAATTGTGTGCACATTTTCAAAATTCTGTGATCCCTACACTAAGTCATATACTACTTAAATTTTGAAAAAAAAAAAAAAAAGAAAGAAAAAAAAGAAAGAAAAAGAGAAAAAAACTCCCATGTAATAAAATCTATTTTCAATGATAAATAAGCAATGAATGTTGGCTCTTATCAATGTTGTCCTTCGGAATAATACTTCCTGCCGCGACAACATGGAAACGATAATTGGAATAATTGTATTTCCCACTGAATTCTAGAAGACGTGCACAGAAAATGAAGTTACATTTATGTCCAGAAGCAAAACAAGGGGCCATCTCAGCATTTGCTCAATGGATCAGGGAAACTGGACGAAAAACCTGATCGAGATGGGGAATGATGAATTCAGTTGCGTAGCTTGAAGTTGGTGTCAACCCCTCTTCCCTGGCGAAAATCTGTGTTGTGGTGGTCTGTAAAGCATCTGTGCTTTATAGACCAAATCACTACGTATTTTTCACTTGGTGCAATACTCCTGTCTGTACTGTAGAGTTGTCCTCATCTCTTGTACACCCTGCACATATCCGCTTTTCCTGTATTGATACACTTGCCTAACTCGATATACATTTGAACGTCGCACACATTTCACCGTACATTCGTACATTTGAGGGCTGTTAAAATATCCTGCATGCTGTACAAGTTCTTAACACATTCATTTCAAACACACATTAATTTCTTTATGTACATCACATAACTTGAAGTTTATGAAGTAGCGCATATGTGAGACATACGAGATCCGGGAATACGTATGTTTTATTTAAAGTGACAGTGGTGAATGTTAAGATAACTTTGGCGAAAATCGGTATGTGCACCAATGCACGCGAGATGTACGCGCAAACGTAAACGGAATGCACATGGAGTCATATCTCCTATGTACGGAATGTGCAAAAGAGCTTGCCTTTTGAAAGAAAACTCAATAGAATCTTGTGAAAAAGAGCTTCAAATTTCGCATTTACGGTAATGCTTAACGCCATTTTCTTAAAAACGGCTCCAAATATCTCAATTAAAATTTCTATTTAGGATGAGGTTTCAGCATTCTTTAATATTCTTAAATAAATATTTGGGTTCTATTAATTGAAAACCGAAAAGTCGAGAAAATTTCAAGAAAATATAATTTGGGTGGCGATAGTTGGCAGCAGGCAAGAAAGAGGGCCAATACTGTACAGAACCAGTCCACAAACAGGAAATTAGAAAACTTTACTACGAGAAAGTCTGTGCCATTCTGTAGCACCGCTAGTTTATAATGAGTTGGCCACCAAGCTTTTAAATCTAGAATTTTTTCCTTACCGACAATGTGCACAGTGAAAGCACTTTTATTGCTAGAGGAGGTGATTAATTATGTATAATCCACTGGCAAGTACATTCATCATTTTTCTGACAGTTGTTACAGCGCTGAAATTCCTGTCACAAGGCAGGTAACTGTGCCCTCTGAGGGGAAAAATATTGATGGATTAAGTCAAATCGTCCTTTCGCTACCAATGCCTGCATAAGCCGGATAACACAGATTTTTGTTCTGGCTAGCGCAGCCATCGGAGAAAAGAAAGAATTGTCTAGCGATTGGGCTCACATATTCATTGATGTAATTGAGAATGAAAGAACACACTTCATTAGAACTCTTTTTAGCTACTGTTTCATCACATCTATATAAAACGGCTTTGTCAGATTTTAAATTATGAATATTGAAAATATTATAAGTTTGCTGGCGCAAATGGAATGTCTCTTTATGGGGATAACTGGAAGCATCAAATTTTGCATGGAATCAATGCAAATTCCGGCAGTATCTTTGCGTTCTCGGCACATAGTTAACTCACTACCGCCTGCTGCCATACAAATAATTTTTTCTGAACTAACTGAATCTGCTCTGAGGTAACAGTAGGAGATAATGCAAGAAGAAAGAATAAATCGCTCAAACGCGTGCGACGTTGCCGATATAGCAATTTGAGAACATTACCGCAATACCTCATGTCCAGGACATGAGGGGATTCTGCACCAAACGAAAACTTTAGCCAAATGTTTCCCTCTCAGTTCGCGGCGGACATGGATTTTTGTACCAGTCGATGCGTCTATACATATTATATCGTGTGATCAACTTATCTTAAAATCTGTAAACAAAAATGGACTTGAGGGGTTTCTGCACTAAGCGATTCATTTATAGGCAGCCTGATTCAGAACCTTACACCATGCGTCTGCGTAATTCAAAATTAATAATACTAGTGAGAACCCGTCAAAAGTTGACGGTGAGATCTGAGATAAATGTAAAATACTGTGCCCAGGCTAATGTTCACAATATGTTGCATTGGTTGGATCTTCAGGGCATAACGAAGATATTTTGTGATGTGGAGTTTCCACAATTTTGAACATGTATGGCCCATGACCAGGTGGCAATGTAATATCGGCACCAAATAACACAAAAGAAAGAGCACTATTATATTGACGAATATTATTTCTAAAGTTTTTTGATATGTCATCATCTCCTATAAACAACTTTGATTTCTTCTGGCATATTGCTCGAAGGTAAACTTATTTTCCCATTTAAGCAACACAGAATAAACTTGAAGTCGTAGGCTTACGCGGCCAGAGTCATGTAAATGATCTTGGCTGTCCAGGTGACGCCGCGTCGAAGGCTGTGTTGCCGACATTTCGACCATCTTGTCGTGGTCTTCCTCAGGGTTGTTGAGCCGTCGGCAACACAGCCTTCGACGCGGCGTCACCTGGACAGCCAAGATCATTTACAGAATAAACTTGTTTGCAGAATTTCTCTCACATGGGAAGTACAAAGCAGAACAAAACTGACATTTCATAGACAACGACTCAACAGAGAACGAAATGACCTCACTAACACTTCTACGCTGACTTTCTCTTTCCCTGCGTATTAATTAAACGAAAATGAGGATATTATGATCATTATGTCGTAGTAGTTTCATTTTTGAAATGGCGACTGATTCTTTCATATGAGATTTTCTGTGTTTCATGAAGATGACCTCGGCGTATACGTATTTCGAAGACGTGTAAACTTCCGCGATAAGCGATGACCTCAAACAATCCACTTAGATTCAGAGGGTAGTGTCAAAAAGCATTGGCGTGTTAGTGTCGAATGGAAAAGAATGCTTCTAGGAATTGTTCTGAACTTGGAATAATTGAATTTTAAAAACATGTTTATTTGCAAACTTTGCACCTTCATTGAAATTTACTTAACTGCATACGTAAGTTCACATTCCTTCAATTACAAATGTCCATAACATAAACATATGTCAATACTATATTATAATAGTATTATTACTTTTTCGCATATTCCATGCTGATGCTATATGCTTCTAAAGGCAGAAAAATTACTGGTTAAAATGAAATTGTGGATGTTATAACAATGTATTTCGTATTAGGAACGTGTGAATACTGAGGAGCCGGAAACTTTAATGTCTATATTTATACGTTAAGACAATTAATGCAAAATTATTGTTTTCTTGTATATTTAATTTGAAACATTTTCCACAATTTTATATGTAAAGAATTGGCTTCCTAAGAAAGTGGATAAAGGCTTTCTCGAGGAAAAGCGAGTGTTACGATTTACGCTTACAAGCTCAGCCTATTTCACCTTGAAACGTGTGGAGGAAGGACGCAATTTTCACCGGGGGGTATTTCTGGAAGCCAATTGATGACTCTTTCTTGCTCCCAAGTTGAAGATTGTTCGGTAGCCGATTCGAGTAGTATTTTAAAATTTATGCTGTAATTGTTAAACAAATGTAACTTAAAGTATTTAGAATAAAATGAAAAATTAGGGAGCTGAAAACCAAGAATATCTAACCAGCAACAATTTTCGTGGCAATATATGCAAGCGTTGTGGCCGCTTGTCCCCTCCACCCCCGTTAGGAACTTCAAATGTATTTGCCGGAGAAACTAAGCGAGCCGTTGCAAAACGGCTTGCAGAAAAGCTTAGCGTGGGAACTGCCAAAAAAATAGTTGTCATGACATGCTAACTTCTTATAAACAATTACGTATCTCGAAAACGAAAAAGATAGCGCTAATCGGATTGCGGAATTTTACATCTCGTTTAAAGGCAATTTTAAAAAAGCAATATATTTTGTTTGAAAAATTTAAAAATTTATAAACAATTTCCTATTTTTGCAATTCTAAAGTGGGAAGGGTTTTCTGATGTCCCAGAACCAAAAACTCCGAATTAACAATTTTGAAACAATTAACAATTTTATAAACAATTGCGAAATGTGCGCTATTCCTGCCGGGGTGTGTCCTTAAATTGTCCCTGATTTGATGATAGCAAAACAACAATTTTGACATGAGATGCAAATTAATTGCTTAATATCTAGCTTAATTGTTACTTTAATGATAAATATACAGTTGGTCCTTGAATTTTACTTTCTTTTATTGAAATGGTTCCCTAGAAGTCCTAACGATTCGAGAAAGACAGTATTTTGCATTTTTGCAAATGTAATATACATATGAACAATTGAAAATATGCAATTATAATCGTTTTTCTTATCGCAAAATTCTGCAGTAAACTGGTCATTTGATAAAGTTCATAAATTGTGTTTGGACAAGAATATTGGAAATTAAATGTGTATAAGAACGTAATTGTTCTAAAATTAGTGTCATTTTATCTGATATCAATGTAATTTCTTCAAAAAGAATTGTGTTAACAGTGGTTAAGTGCTATGTGTTCATATATATTTCAATGAATTTACTTTCATGTTCATATAAGTGTTTCTTCCATGTATTTTTTATTTGAAAATACTTCCACATCTGAACTAGCGGCGCCCGCCATTTTGTACGTCGTAATTTTGTTAGGGCACTCCCCCCTGCGTTGAGATTGGCTACGATGCTTTGTGAGGCTCCGCCTGCGACGTTTCGTCATGACAAGGGCTGGCCAAGCCGTGCAAAAGCTGAACTGAGCCGCAGACGGCCGCGATCAATTTATGTTTCCAGTACTGTACAACCGAGCAAAACCCACTGTCCGAATGTTCACAATGTACAAAATACACCACAAAAGCAAATACATGCAAACTGTCAACGCCATAATGCAATTATTACACTGAAACAAAACCTTGACGAATTGTAAACAAATTTCAACAATCAAAACAAAACAACAAGCCTCCATGAAGCAGCATGGATTCACATCTATCAACTCATATATATCGATTTTGAAAGAAGCAAGCAACCCTTTGGAAAAAAAACAATTAACTATTGATAAGTGTACTATTAAAGAATGATTTAATTAATTAATTTACACCGTAAATGTTGGTGAATCAACACTAACAGTATCTGATAATACATCTAGAGATCTCATTCTTTCATTTAAAGGAAAAAAATACTACAATCGGTTCAGTAGAAGCTCTAAACGAAGCCATAGCAGAATACCTTATTTTTTTAAATATATAGACTAGTGAGAACCCGTCAAAATTTGACGGAGAGATCTGAGATAAATCTAAAATACTCTGCCCAGACTAACGTTCATAATACGTTACATTGTTTGGACCTTCAAGGTACAACGAAGATATTCTGTGAAGTGGAGTTCCCAAAATTTTGAACACGTATGGCCCATGACCAGGTGACAATGTAATATCGGCACAAAAAGAGCACTATTACACTAACGGTTATTATTTCTGAAGTTTTTTGATGTGTCATCATCTCCTATAAGCAACTGTTTCATTTCTTCTGGCATATTGCTCGAAGGTAAACTTATTTTCCCATTTAAGCAACACAGAGTAAACTGGTTTGCAGAATTTCTCTTACATGGGAAGTACAAATCAGAACAAACCTGACATTTCATAGACAACGACCCAACAGAAAACGAAATGATCTCACTATCACAACACCTACGCTGGCTTTCTCTTTCCCTGCGTCCAGTTAATGTTCGTTTGCGTCTTTTGGGGCGCGTGGGCAACGATTCGGAATTCGACATAACCTGTGAACAACTTCACTACTTCAGTACAACCGAGCAAAACTCATTGTCCGAATGTTCTTTACAAAATACACCACAAAAGCAAATATATGCAAACTCAACACCACAATGCAATTATTACACAAACAAAACCTTGACGAATTGTAAACAAATCTCAGCAATCAAAATAAAGCATCAAGCAGCGCCACAATGAAACAGCCACTCTTTGGGAAAAACAATTGACTACCGATAAACGTACTATTAAAGAATGATTTAATTAATTAATTTACACCATAAATGTTGGTGAATAAAAACAAACAATATATGATAACACATCTAGTGATCACATTCTTTCATTTAAAGGAAAAATAATACAATTGGTTTAGTAGAAGCTCTAAACGAAGCCATGGCAGAATACCTAGTTTTTTTAAATATATAGATTATCGTTTATTAATTGCACTGTGAAGTCTATGTGTAGGAAAGAAATGAACGAATGTTCTCTAAGCGTGACTGTTAGATATCATGTTCTGTTTCGTACGTATGGTACATAAACTGGATTTAACAGGAGCAAGTTTCATCACTTTCTTTTTATTTATAAAAATAACAACATTCACAGTTATTTAAACACTCACAACAGACTCACTTTGATTACACAAGAGAATTAAAAACAAGTTCAATATTCTCCGTTGGTTGCAACAAGAAAGTCTTCGGGTTGAATTTGATTTCTTGCGGTGTTCTATCACATATATCAACGGAATACTTCATTAGGAGATGAGCAACTGCAGATTTTACTTGCATCAAAGCAAAACGCATCCCTGAAAAATATTTGTTCTCGGTGAGTACAGTATAAGACGTAGGCGAATAAAAAACACTGAGGATGGGAATATGGAAAAAATGATTATTCTTTGCGAACTCACCGACACAGTTTCGCGGTCCTTCACCAAAGGGCATATATGTGTAGTTGATTATGTTCTTCTTGTTTTCTTCGGAGAATCTTTCTGGATCAAATTTTTTGGGATTCGGATGATATTCCGGATCCATTTGAAACGCATGCAGTGGCACCATTATGCGAGATCCCTCTTCCAACGTAAGATCCGTACCAGGCAGAGTGTAAGCTTTGTTGCATTTCCTATCGAGGAATGGAAGTGGAGGATACTTGCGTAATGTCTCTGAAATGTAAAAATGATCATACTATACGTTAATTTAAATATGCGAAAAATTCGTGTGTTACTTTCTGTGTTAATTTCTTGACATTATTATTTCGTTTGGGCTTGCAATGAAGGTAGGTGTAGTTTTCATGGTTCTGGATAACATTAAAAATATTTATTTTCTTATGTGGATTGATTATTTAATGTTTTCGGGGATATAAACTACTATTTCATGTTCCGTAAGTGTAGTGCTTGTTGTATATTGTGTTGTGTCAGCGATCGACGGCACGTGATATCCAGCGATGATCTCCTCATCGGCTCGCGGGATTTGTCCAGCAGGTATCTCTGTTAGCAGGACAACGTCGAAGCCGGGTCAATCCCTATTTTTCCTCCTGGCCTCAACTATGTTTTTATAGTGGATTGATGATGATTGATTCTTAGTGGTTCCGGGCACGTCAACTACTGAGGTAATTAGTCCCGTAAGTGTAGCACATGTTTTAATCGGGATATGGCGGTGATCTCCCGCTGGATGGCGAGATCCGGCTCCTACCTATAGTCGACTAGCGGGATTTTCCCCAAACAGGTATCTCCCACCAGCGTGGCTCCGCCCCAACCGGGACAAGTTCTAAGCCTCCGACATTTCTTCCGGCATGCGTGGTAGTGTAGTGAATGTGTAAGGATAGGAAGAGGAAAGAAAGATCGCGCGCGGTCCGTGGTCCGTTTGTTAGGGTACTGCTCCGGCATTTGCCTGGTGTTGATCGGAGAAACCACGGAAAATTACTGATCAGAGAAACCGGACGCTAGAATTCTCCTCCAGACAAAGACTGAACTCGACCTAGTTGACAAGCTAGTGCCGCCGTCGTGACTCAAACTTAGGACCTCCTGGTCAGAGGCACTGCAGTGACATCAGTCTCCCGTTTTTTAATGGAGAATCTTTCTAATCCTAGATTTTCGTTTTTAGTTGTGTTTACGTTTTTGAGTGTTTCGCATGTGTACTAATGTTGTGCTTCTTTAGAGATAATGATTATTCTTAAAATTTAATCCCAAAGTGAAAACATATTACATACCATGCAATACCATGTCGAGGTACTTTAACCCATGAAGGGTTTCATAGGAGAATTTTCCATCTCTTGCGGCTTCCTGAAGCTCTTTGCGTAGTTTGTCTTGTACATCTTTGTTTTTGCTAAGCTCGAAGAGAGCGTAGCTGATTGTAGTGGCTGAAGTCTCAAATCCTGCCGTTAAAAATGTGAACGAATGACCGCATACGTCTTCTTCATCAAAAACTACGAAAGAAGATGGATTTAAAAGTTGCATTATCTGAGTATAAAAACTCGACACTACTGCGATTATCGAAAGTACTTACTAAGTTTTTCAGATGGCAACTTGACACTATTTTTTTCTTCAGAAACATTTCCAGATTTCATGATTTCAATCAGACTGTCTAGTAAATCGTTTCGTTGAATACTTTGGTTTTCTCTGTCCTTAATGGTATTTTGAATTGTACTTCTTACGAAGTTTTGTACGTCTTTTTTTATTACACTTACTCTAAATAACTTGGTCAATTTAGGAGCCAAGAAAGCAGCAGCTAAAAATATAGCTTCTACAGGAGAAAATTCGAATAGTCTTCGCAGCATTCGGCGAAATTGTGCCTTTGGATCTGCCAAAGTGTTGCCTTGAATTCCAAATGCGCACGACGCAATGATATCTGTTGTGTAACGAGCTGCTACTTCATAAACTGGAACTGGAGTTCCTGAAAATTACACGAAACCATTTTAAAAATTATTTGATGTTTCCCTCTTAAACATATTTAACGCATTTTATCTAGAACAGCAGCAACAATTTAAAATTAATTTTTTTCCCAGGACTCAGTTACCTGAAAGCAAAATATTTTGACTTCAATCTTTAAATATACCCTATTTACGCATTTATAGTTTATTACGATTGGATATAAATGACTTATTTTTTCTAATTTGTGTTTCAACCTGTTAATACAATGGTAAAGAAACATTTTATTAATGATATATCAGAAAGAAATTGGGAAGACGATTGATCATTAAGTTTGTTACGAGTCTACTGAAAGCAATATTCAAGCTACAGCGAATGCATTCATTAAGTGCCCACGATCGTTTGTACCGCCAATCACATCACTTGCTACTCACCAAACGTCGCTGACCGTTGGTCTCTCTCTCTCTCTCTCTCTCTCTTGTGGTAATTTAAATAATAACACTTCAAGCTCAAACACAAAGCAAATATATTGTTCGTGAAATCATTCATATAGAATCAATCCGCAAATATTACCTTCCCCGTTTCCGCGGATATCTTGTTCCTTACTTTAGAACTACCTATCATCTTGCAGAATTACCTTCCCCAAGATTTTGGCAAACTTCGAATATCCTAGTGACGCTACTAATTGAGAATTTCACATTAATATTTAACCGGCCTTCATTCCGACGTCCCTACTCTCGCAAACTCCAACCAGTCACCCTCAACCACTTTCTGTTCCAGGCAACCGACGCTCCATCCCTCAATTGTTCTTTACCACGAGTTCGTACAACTGGTACAAAATTTATCTTTTCAAATCGTAACAAAGTTAAACCAAAATATACTTTAGAATGCAAAGAATAATATATCACGCACATTGGATGATGATACTAGATTTTTGTTCATTTGTCAGAGCTTATATAACTAATTGATATATAATAATTAATATTTTAATTATATATTTCTAAAAACTACACGTTCTACAGGTAATACATCACAAAAATTAAACTAACGTTACGCGAGATGTGGAAAGACGGAAATTAATTGTGGAATCATTTTCAGGGTATGCTTATACATTGAAATATTAAGCAAGATGAATTCGATCAATTCTATCTTGTGTTCTACCCAAGAGGAAGATTAAGCAGTTACTTTCACTACTTGCGAATTTAAAATACATGAATTAGCCTAAAAGGGCAATTTTTAAATTTTTGTGCTATTCATGGTACTAAGATATTATGTCTTATCATAAAATGAATTGCGTTTAGTTCGCAGTACTTACCGATCAATTTCTCTTTTTCTAACGCGAATATCAAAAGCTTTCCGCATTCAGCTACAAGTTCATACATCCGCTTCATTTTGCCGGAAGTGAAACTGGGAGTGATGACGTTTCTCGAGTGCTTCCAGCGTTCTCCCCTTTGGCCGAAAAGTCCTCGAGCAGGAAGAGGGTCCAGTTCTTCGTCAGCTTCAAGACTCCTATCGGGAAAGTATTGAAAGTCCTTGACCAGCACAGCTTTCACGAGGTCCAGGTCGTGGATTTGGAGCACTGGTTCGTCGAACGCGTACAAACCAATGAATGGCTCCTTCTTGTGCTGCTCGTAGATTTCCGAAGCCACCATACCAATGTTTTTCTTCACCATGGCCACATCTTTCATATTTCCCACGAAGGGAAGGGGTCTGAGTTCCTTGATGCCTTTTCTCTTCCAGTGGCCGAAGTTACGCGTGAAACGGAAGTAGGCGGCAACAATTGCAACGCCTAAAAGCGCAACCCCGTAGGAGAGAATGTACGATGTCAAAGCCATGTTTGGGGTCCTGAAATCAGAGCACTGTGATATAGAATGATTCATTGCAAGAGAGAGAGAGAGAGAGAGAGAGAGAGAGAGAGAGAGAGAGAGAGAGAGAGAGAGAGAGAGAGAGAAACAATAATACGGAATGTGGCATGAAGAAATTGGAGTGACCTATTTGGGAGATATTTTACGGGTTTTGAATCAGGAACTGTTTTTCTCAAAGTTAATTTTTACTTTCTTGTATACGTATACGGAGTATTATGTGTGGTATAGAGAAAATTATTTAATGCCGTGCGAAAAAACAACGGAGTTTCGGCACGAAAATATTCATTCCGGGCTCTGACAACGAACTGGATAAATTCAGTTGATAAATTAAGAAAAAAATCCTCTAACACATGATTTAGCCAGAATCCCTGTTTTGTGGGTCCTTAATGCCAAAAAACCAACTGAAAGTAAAACGTATTCATCCGTCCGCCCGTCCGGCGGTCAGTCCGTCCGTCCGTCCGTTCATTCGTCATAGCGCCTAAACCCCGCGTAGGACTTTTTCGAAATTGAAGAAACCTCTAGCTGAAGCTTTCTTTAAAATTTGGCTACCGCGGTAGAGAGGAAGTTTTGTAATGCTGGGCGAAGAAACGGCGAATTTTTGGCAGAAGTACACTTATTACAGAGCGCTGGCTACGAAAAAGTGGATAAATCTAGATGCTAAATATGCACCTATTTAATAATGGCCATCGTATTGGCCTACACCTCGGCCTATCACAGCCTGCCCCTTTCTCTATATAAACCAGAGCGCCCAACATTCTGGCGCAGTACAACCCTGAAGAGGACCGCGATATGTCGGTCGAAACGTCGGCACCCCAGCCTTCGACGCGGCGTCACCCGGACAGCCCATATCACGGCTACAAAGTTGTCAGCTCCGAAATTACTGCGCTTCGTGAACGTAATGAGAAGTGTTTTGAAGCAGTTGGATGCTACGTGAGTTGGAATTTGTATATTTCATATTTCTTTGTTTGTTTATTACATTGGATCGTTTGTTATAAGTTTAATCTTTTATAAATTATTTAAAACATAATTGAAAACATAAAGACATTAATAAACATAATACAAAAATAAGAAATAAAAATTGCGTCTTCAGAGAACATCAGATTGGAATGCAACAATGGCATTCCGCGTCGCGACTTGTGAATTTCTGTGAATTAGTCTCATTGTTGTGACATGATTTAGCTGTATAAAAAGGAGTTATAATTGTTAAATTTGTGTTGATATTTTTTTGAAAATATTTAGTTTTCACACCTAATGTTCTACCATTTGTAATGAGTTTTACAAGACCAGACGGTTGCCGGAGCAGTACCCTACCAACCGGGCCACGGACTGCACGTTTCCTTCCTCTTCCTTGTCCTCTCCTCTCCCCTTACACACACACACACACACACAATAACTTGTACATGCACTACACTACCACACAGGTCAGGAGGTCATTCGGGAGCTTAGAGCTCGTCTCAGCTGGTGCGGTGCCCCGCTGATGGGAGATACCTGTTTTGGGGTAAACCCTGCATGCCGACGTGCATGTCGGCCCGAATCCCACCATATAGCGGGGGAAGTTCACCGCCACCTCCCACGATTAAAATATACTCTACACTACACTAATATACACTACTCAACCTGACTAATGACATTAGCAGTTTCCGAATTTTACGCTCTCGCTGGGGTGCACACTTTGAAGCATTGGAAGTGACACATATTGCGTATTTCTGACTTAAAAATGCGACGCACAGTGTGTAATTTTGGCCATCTAGCAGGAAAAAATTAAATTTTCGACTGAATTGAAACAGTAGAATTGTTAGGTTTCTGTGTAGTAGTATGTCCCAGCTATGTGGGAACGTTGTTAGTTTTCTCTTGAAGGTCACATGAACCCCGTGGTGAATGTTCAAACACGTCCATCGCCGCTCCGGCAGGACTCAGCTCCGAATGACCCTTTTCAGTACGCGAAGTTCCCTTGGTCGTGATACACCTCTTGACTGATTCTGTGATTTGTGTGCCAACCAGAAGTAATTTTCATAGTTTTACAATCATTTTTATGTGAATATTATTTAGTTATTGACTTTTGTTGTGCCTAAAAACGTTAATCGAAAAGGTGAGTGATTTATATTAAATATATTGCATGTTCTCTAAATTCACTTAGAGTTTTAGTGTATTATACACCATTATACACCTTTCGGGCCATATACATTTTACAACTAGTACTTTTAGGTTCTTGATCGTGAAAAGACTAGCTGCTTATATCTGCTTATCTGACGAATATAGTTTTTTTTACAGAATATCTCCTCCAGTTACCCGTATGTCGTTATTTGATACATGAGTAAAAAAAATCAATTGTTGAAAAATTTGAAGGTGTATTAACTGTTTTTTGTATGAATTAGGTAATATAGAACCTGAAAAGGCATTGTTGGATAAAATTATGCCATGTGTTAGATGTATTTGTAAAAAATTTGAAACCAGATGGCAAAAATCCGTGAGAAGTATAGAACAGTTTCAGAAATACAATTCGTCCTGGATGCAAGAAACTCTTTCCCTTCCTGATTATATTTTAGAAGCAGTCCCAGGCCCATCGCAAATTAATGTAAAAATTAATAGAGCTGGAAGATCTAATAAGCCCTTCAAAAGCTGTGGGAATAAAGCTAAAGCCCTAAAATTGAAACCTCTTTGGGATACCACTAGTTCAGAAGAATTATCCATGGCCACTGAAATGAAACTAAGGAAGGATGGCAAAAGAGATTCGGCAGCTATAGTTAAGGAGCTCTCTGAAGCCTCCCCCATCAGGGGAAATTCAATTAAGAAAGCCCGAAGATCCATTCTTCAAAAGCCGCCATCATTGAAAGTTGATCACTTGCTTTGATGGTGGATACCAATCTTTCAACCCGCCAGTATGTTCGCATACGCCAACAAGCAAAAGACTCAAATTGTTTTTTCTATCCCCCTATCACAAAGTGAAGTAAGCGAAACTTATGCTATCCAACGGAAATTACAGTTACTGAAAGATCGGCTGAAATTCTCCTCCAAGAATTGATTGACCATACCGTGGCAGGGACATTTAAAATTCAAAGTGACAGATTTTACATTCGCTTCAAACTACATCTTTTGAAATTATAATTAAGTGGGGATGTGATGGGTCTGAACAAAACAGATATAAACAAAAATTTTCTGATGAGCGAATAGTGATTCAAACTAATTTGTGAGTATTTTTGTACATTCCTCTTATTTTATTTTTTTGTTATAATTTTTACACTTTCGACTTTTTACTCTCGTATACTTTCATTTTATTGTCCTTGCAGAGAATGTTTTGTTAAATTCAAATATTATGTCCCATAATATTAAACAAATGCAACGTTTGACAAACGTATACTCTCATGAAGACTAATACAAGTATACAAATTTCCTAAATATTTTAAAAAATATTTCGTAAAAATTTAAGTTCTACAAGCAAATTTGTTTATTTGTACATTGTTTACACAACAGACCTCCAAAAACTAGGAGAAATTCATTTCGAAGGGAGTTATTAATTTTTTCTTCCTAGATCGTCAAAATTACACACTGTGCGACGTGAGTTTTGTGACAGAAAAGTCTATTAAACCCAGGCGATCAAAAACAACAGGGCGTTCGACTCTTGAGTTGCGCGAAAGTGTGGTCGATTAATCACTAAGAACTTTAGATTTGCGCGTCTTGCGATGCATTGACGAGAGAACCTACAGAAGTAGCAATTGCCAAGGGCGTTCACCCGAGCGCCACCACCTGTGTGAGTCCGCGGCAACCACTTCGCTGACTAATTCCGAAAGAGTGGGAACAACCATTTTTCTCACGTGCGTGGAAGCCCTGCCCGCAATCGGAAGAGAAGGAAAGGACTTGTCTGGATAACAATGGCAACTATTTCCAGAACCGAATGAAGGTGTGCTTTGCCCGAACAATTGAGAACTTAGTGCCAAATGGTAAATATTTACTTCCAAAGGACCGCCGTCTCCGACTTAAATGAAATGAGTGTTTCTCTTTGTGTTTTAATGTCAGTCAGTGGTTAGATTAAATATACACGTTAAATTTTGTTTTATTTATTTTATATGTATGTGTGTGCATCGTTGATCCATCCTTTCCGTTACATTTCACTCATTTAATCTTTTAGAATGATACAGTACAAACAGTAATGAGTGTGATATCATAGCTAAAGTAATTTTTTGTTAATATATAAATATTATTTTTGCTTTCAATGCGTATACACAATTATACAGTTGAAAATACTCGTATTTTGTTTGGTATTTGTAAATTAAATTTAATTGTGTTATGACATGACAATGTGTTTATAAATATGCATTTTTATCGATTTCTTGTAGTGAACTACTGACACACGATGAATAGGATTTCCACGTCGCGTCTTGTAATTCTAAATATTGGGTTCAATTCATTTATAAGTGAATTGCGATTGAGTTTTGAATGGACAGAGATTTCAAAATATTTTGATACATCAAAACTAGATTTCTTTGAGAAGAATTAATATTTTTACAAAATTTATTCGGTGAAACTGATATCGCACTTTTACAAGTTTCACAAAAACATTTGCAAGAGAAATAATTTTTTCTCTTTCGTTTCTAATGGAGAAAGGCATATTGCTTTTGTGTAACCTTGCAGAATGTAACCGTATCAAAACTCAAACCCTACAACAACGACAACGAGAGCAATAAACAACAATATCAACATTTGCAAAAACTTACCGTTCTGGTGTTTCCAGAAGACTAAACTCGGAGCCTGAAATGCGATCTTATATAATGAAGTGAGACTGACCTTGAAAATCTCTCATCTCATGTGATTAAGCAAATTTTTTCAAACGATGTTTTGCTTTGAAATAGAATGCGTCGTGTACGTCTTTCCTGTCGACGGATTACACATAATCGATATTACGCTCGTTATCGCTTTTGAAAAAAGTAAACTAACGGTATAAACTTAATTATCAACAGCAGCACTCTATGACTCTTAAGCTGTTGATTACGCACCGGAAGATCAAAATTGATATTCTCTTCGCACGTTTTCAAGAGCAAACGTTTAAAACTTATTCGTCATGTTCGTGTCATCGTGATATTACTGTTTTGTTCTTATCACAAACAAGTCATCTTACATCAGGGTTGTTGAACTGGCAGCCCGCAGTTCCATTTATTGTGACCCGCGAAAGGTTATTAGTAGGGAATGGATTTGCACGTAAATACATATTTTTACAGGAACAAGATACCTGCATTCAGTAATATTTTATAGAATTTACAAGACATTTTGAACGAATTAGAACCATTTTATTTAACATATTTTTAAATATTTTGGTTAAATTACTATATTTTACATATTTTATCTATTACTAAATATTTCGTAACATTTAAGTATGTTTATATGTTGAAACAGCATTTCAGATGCCAATTTGGTACATGTGTTACTGGAATCATCTTTCTTACAAATCAATGCAATGCGCTTCAGTGTCTACCGGACTTTCTTCATAAATTGTCAAACTTACTCCCGTCCCCTTCTACTTCCGTCTCTGTCCGTCTCCGTCCGTCTGTGAACACTCCTACCGCCTAAACCATTCGTACGATCTTCTCCAAATCGAAGAATCCTATGTCTATCTGGCTCTAGTTGAAGCTTTGACATTTTGAAAAACATTATTTAAAATTTGGGTGTACTTTACAAGAAGCCCCCCGGATATTTTCCAAATTTCCTTAAAAACGGCTCCAATTTTTTTCTTTAAATTTCTTGTAAGATAAGAGCGAAATACACTTATAAAGGTGGCATAGGCCAGAATATCACAGATAGCTCTGAATTTCGAAAATTGCAAAAGTTTGATTTTTTTCCGGCGTCTTCCTACAACTACAAAATTGAAGACATGGATTTTTCCTTCCAATGAAATTTGTTGTGCTTAAATAGTTCTTTCAATTAGGTCTTGTTGACTTTTCAAAAAATTTAGTAGTTTTCGTGCAATAGTGCGTGCAATATTTGCAATTTTAAAAAATAACAAAAACAAGATTTTCTCTAAAACGGCTCCAAATTTTTTCTTCAAATTTTTGGTAAGATTAGTGACAAACGAACCCAATGCCGTGACATAAACGCTATATTGCTGTATTCTTTTGTTTTTTCAAATATTAAATTTTTTTGACTTTTCTCGCGTCTGTAAAACTTAATCGCCGTTTTCTTAAAAACTACTACGGATTTTTCGATGAAAACTTCTATTTAGGACGAGTTTTTGCTCTTCTTTAATATTCTTGAAGTAATGATTCAGTTGTACTACTAGGAAAGCAAAAAGTTGAGAAATTGTCAAAAAATGTACTTTGGACGACGATAGGTGCCTGCTTGAAGTGCATCATCCTTTTTGTTGAGAATATGGAATGAAAGTTTGAATCGGTAAATGTGTCCTGTGTATGAACCTGCTGAAACTCAATTTGTTACAGTTTGCTTTCGTGTCTACACCGCTGCTAGACGGATTATTTCCTTCTGAATTGGAGTAATACGGGTACATTATCCGTACTACTTTAAATCTCACCCAAATTGTAGAAACCTCGATTGGAGAAAAGATAGATTTTTACTTTCTCGCGTTATTTCGTAAGAAGAGAAAGTAATATAATCGATCGCCGAAAATAGACGAATTTTTGACAGAAAAAATCTTATTGTCGGGCCTTGGTAACGAAAAAGTGGATAAATCTTGTAGGTATATATAGTAAATTACTTCCTCTAACATGATGAGCAGTCAGAATATATATTTCGTGGGTCCTTGATACCGAAAAATCGTTTGATGGCAAAAGTCTGTTTGTCCGTCCATCAGTCTGTGGCCCATGTTACCGCCTAAAACGTTCAGTCAATTGTCTCCAAAATTGATATTTCTCAAATAATTTAAAGGAACAAGAAACAGATTTTGATTTTTTTTTGCGAGTACTTTATATGCAACCTTAACAACATTTTCAATTTTTCTCAAACTGGTTCCAAATTCTTTGATAAAACTTTGGAGGTCTCATTTTCGTTAAAACCCTCCATTTTTCCAATATTGCAAAAGTTCTATTTTTTCGGCGTCTTTCTTTAACTACAATATTGAAGATATTATTTTCCTGAATGAAAATATCTGTTCATTAAAGACAGATCTTAAAGTAAAGACATGTACAATTTTTCGAAAATATGAGTCTTTTTGGGCAATTTTATGTGAAATATAAGCAAGTTCAAAATTTTCCAACGATTATTTTTTCAAAAACGGATCCAAATTTTTACTTTTTCGTATGCATATGTATGTACGGAGTAATATATGTAGTATAGATATGCTGCGGAAAATCGATTTCGAAATGTCAACGGAAATACACGTTTTCGGGTCCCCTGATACCGAAAAAGTGGTATTTTTCAAAACAACCGTCCGTCCGTCTGTGAATACTACTAGTGCCTAAAACACGCACAATATTTTACAAATTGAAGAATCCTATGTCGATCTGGCTCTAGTTGAAGCTTTGATATTTTGAAAAAACATTCTTTAACATTTGGGGGTACTTTACATGAAGATCCCGGACATTTTCCAAATTTTCTCGTAAACGGCTCAAAAATTTTTCTTTACATTTCTTGTAAGAATAGAATAACATACACTTATAAAGGTGGCATAGGTCCGATTTTCACGGTTAACTCTAAATTTTCAAAAACTGCAATAATTTGATAATTTTTCTGCGTCTTCCTACAACTACAAAATTGAAGACAGAGATTTTTCCTTCAAATGAAATTTGTTGTCCATAACTAGTTCTTTCATTAAGATCATTTAGACTTTTTTGAAAATTTTAGTAGTTTTCGTGCAATAGTGCGAGAAATATTTGCAATTTTAAACAATTATCAAAACAGGCTTTTCTCACAAACGGTTCCAAATTTTTTCTCTAAATTTTTGGTAGGGATAGTGCCAAATATAGCCTATACGATGACATAAAAACCATATTGCTCTATATTTTGTTTTTTTTTTTTTAATTACAAAAGTGTAAATGTTTTGAATTGTCTGTCGCGTAGCGTCGCACACCGTGCGCGTAACGCGCTTCATTCAAATTGAGTGACAAGTCTGCGGCAAGAGATCTTGCATTCCTCTGGGTATTCTGAGCGCAATTAAAAGATCCTCACTCCTGGAAAACATTACCGTCGATATTTACCAGGTATTCAGTCAAGCTGAATGGAAGAGATGGATATAATGATTTGTGCAATCTGAATGGAAAGCTCAATTCAATTAATATTCCAAATGAATCACTTTGATATCACTCTCTATTAGCAAATGAGTGATCTTGATAGTTTATAGATTTTAATATCTTCAGTGCAGCATTATTATTTCGTATTGTGCTGTATGTAAACGTTTTTCCTGAACAAATATTTTCTCCTGAACAATGATTACCTATTTATTTGATTATTCGAATGAGTAATTATTCGGAAATGGTTCATATACTCTTATTATGCGAGATACTTAGTAGATGTCATTGCCTTCTACACCGCACTTGCAAGATATCTTACACATTTCTTTACGTATACACAGACCTAACAAATTTCTTCTTTTTTGAAGATGTTAAATAAAATTGTTTTACCACATGGACAACGACCTAAAATTTTCAGTTTGCCGACTATGCTTCCATAGATTACAAGGAATGCTGAACAAGACACATGATTTTTATCGCACCGCGGACCCACGCAACGTTTCGTGAGAAGCACCTAATTTTCGGCATTAGACATATTTAAGAACTCTAGGAAATTTGTAATGGAAAGAATTCATTTAATAATAATATAATTATGTTGATTCGAGTGTTACGACTCGTGATTTTAGACACGAAACTGTTAAATTCCTAAGTAAATAACGTTTAAAAGCAATATAATTGAAAGATGATTTATTAATACGGGATATTCACAGTAATGCTTAACTTTATACCGCGCGTTTTATAATATGGAGCTAAATTTCACAAATGTTTTTAATGTATCTTATTAGCTCAGCTTAATAAAATTATTATTCGCTTTGTTATTATTATCATTATTATTATTATTACTATTATGCAAGTTACAATTAGTTCTCAAAATACAGAAAAAAATTAAATTGTTTATGATATTAATTTAAAGGTCCTCGAAATGAAATGTTTAAAAAAATTGTCCCAACATAGGGAGGGCAGGTCCCCCCCCCTCCCTTATCCCGCCTGTCTTTTATCTTTCCGTATCAGCTATAATCAGCGCTGTGAACCCTCTCCGAAGCATGGGAGCCCTTCGCGACGGGTCTGCCAGACTTGAATAATCTAGTAGATATTGTTGAACGGTCGAATACAGACAAAGCAAAAATTATCAAGGAATGGTGAAGAATGCTTTTCATCCGTACAACGGTCGTGTGAACGATCTGGATATGCACGTAAATTGAAATTGTAAATTATTTAATTTCAAAAAAATGTAAATAATTTTTATGTTATATAATACCGTCTGACGTTTCGAAGCTGTCATGCTAACATTGTTTTAATATTTATGAATTTATAAGAAAAATCCTATGTGTCACCTAACAGTAATGTAAGATGTTACTAAAATGTAAAATCTTACATTACTAAAAAAACAGTCCAGCCCTCCTGTTGAAGTGTCAAATATTTGTGTATGACTGTTGTAGAAATCCTCTCTCTTTCCTAAAATTCTAAGAGTACTTTCTCAATTAATACAAGGGACGAGCTGCACATTCACTTTTCTCTTTTAGTTTATTTTTTATAATTTGTTATAATTTTTAAGGCAGAAAAACTCCTTCCTACTTGTTGGAGCTGGGATATTAATTTAGCTACAAGGAAAATTTCCTTAAATATGCAGTCGCAATACGCCTTAAATGAGTAAATTTAGAATTAAGTAATTAGCATTAAGTTTATATTAAGCCAACAATACAAATGTAGAGTGTAAACTGAACTTTGTAACACCTGAAAATGTTTGTAATAAAAGATATGCAGTCAAAATTTTGTTCTTTCAATGATTTTACCAATTTTTATAGAGATTTGTCTTCAAATGACATTTCTATTCAACCAATCAGTTCTTTTTTTAAATTGCAGTTATTTGAAAATATTAGTATCCAAGTTAGCAAATAAATTCTCAGAAATATACATTTCATGATCAAAAGCAAAAACATTTTCAATCGATCACATTGATTAGCTGTAGTGAAACTGTTATCGTTCAAAATGGTTGCCGCGGAAACTTTTAGTAGTTCGGGTTTCGCCCAACAGATTGCAATGCTATGAATTTCAACCAATACTATGAATAACAGCCAATAACAGGATAAAGTCTGGAAATAACTGCTGTTACTAACAGTTGTCACTTTTACTAATACCAATAAAATATCTGTAGACTTTTCCTAATATTCAGTCCCTCTGCAATTCAAATTAATTCAAACTAAATTAAATATAAGTCTTCATGGAAACATTACTTACAAAATCGATAAGATGAGTTTGTTTGAGGTGAGGGTAAAAATTAAATTCATTCGATTGCGATCAACAAAAGCAAATATTTGGCGAGCTTCAGCTGATTTTATAAGGGCACTTAAATTACAAAATCCTGGAGAAACTTGTACATTTTACAGACGTATTTTGTTGGCCTTACCTTTTATTTTCAAAATAACTTCGACGATTATTTCCACAAGCGTGCGCAGCCTAAAACAAGAGGCAGGGGCAATTATATTTCCTAGCCCCCTTTTTTATTAACCTTTTTAATTTGCAAATGACTTATTTCGCCATAAGTAAATAAAATATAAAATAAGGAGAATGGAATAATTTTAATGATACAGACAAAATACATTAATTGGTTTTATAGTGCACCATTTACGGAGTTACCGCTTTAAAGAACCTCCTTCCCAAATGTCAGGTGTCGGTTACAAAAATTGTGAACTTAAACTAGTGGTGCTAAACAGCACGTACTTTCTCGCCTTTAGTAATGGTTATGTAATAGTATTTATACCACAAATTCTCTCCGAATTAACACATCTCAGTCATATTTTTTTGAAAAACTCATTAGAAATCATACTATTTTTGGTGCAAAAACAATATATTTTCAAGCAAATATCAACACAAATTTGACAATCATAATTGTTTTTAATACTTCTAAATCATGTCCCAACAATGAGACGTAATTTACAGAAATTCAGCTACCGAGTCGCAATCTGATATTCCTTGAAGACTAGAAATGTTTCTTTCAAATATGCTTTATATAATTTCTAAAAGATAAATTGTAAACGTATAACAAAAGCTCAAACAAACAAAGAAATGTGAAATAATATACAAATTCTATCTCAGCACTTAGCATATAAACAAATTTTAGCATCCAACTTCCTGGAATCATTTCTCATGTTACGTTCACGAAGCGCAGGATATTCAGAGCGGGCGAATATGTTTGATGCCAAATTTCACACAAAATACACGTATTTTCGAAAAATTCAACATGACCCTATTTGAATATCTGTTTTTATGAACACATTTCATTAAGAAAAAAATGTATCTTCAGAATCGTAGTTGTAGGAAAACGCCGAGAATGTTTAATTTTTTTAAATTTTCGAAAAATTAGGTATTTCATCGAAAATGCGATGTGCACCATTCTCTTATGCGTCCTTTACGATAAGGTCCATTTTTAGTAAAAAAAAATGTTGAGCCGTTTATATAAAAAAATGGTTTTAATAAAATAAAAATTGCCTAATTTTGACTCAAAATTTCGCAAAAAATTCTCAAATTTTAAAAAAATTGAACATGACATTATTTGAATATCTGATTTTGATCAACACATTTCCTTAAGGAAAAATCTTTATCTTCATAATTGGAATTGTAGGAAGAGGCATTTTTTTAAAATTTTCAAAAATCAGAACTTTTAACGAACATGAGACCTGTCTCATTTTCTTAAGCGTTTCATACTCTATCTGAGGTCAAACGTTAATAAAAAGCTTTTGAGAAAACAAATTGTTTAAATATAATTAAAAATTGCGCAAATTTCACGGAAAATTACGCAGAAAGTAATCAAGTTTTTGACCAGTTGTACCTGACTTTATTTCAAAATCTATCTTTAAGGAACAAATTCCATTCAGGGGAAAATCTCTGTCTTCTAATATTTCGGACGTCTTCTAATATTTGGGAGGACGCCGAATAAATGTTGAACTTTTGCGATTTTCGAAAAATCAGAATTTTCAACGAACATGGGACCTGTGCTATTTTCTTAAACATCCTTTACACTATTCAACTACAAAGTTTGATCTAAAACAATGGAACCATTTTTTAACATTTTGAAAAAATCTCAGGACCTTCATGAAAAGTATCTCCCAAAATTAAAATATCGATTTTAGATTCAAGGGACCGTGACATCAGTCAGATCGTCAGGGGATTATCAGTTTTGGAGAAAATCGGTTGAACAGTTCAGCCGCTAGCGTTATTCGGACTGACGTTTTGCGGTCAAGAGTTTTCGGTATCAAGCACCCACAAAACGTGGATTCTGGCTACACCACGTGTTAGAGGTTTCCCCCCTAAATTTAGGAACTTGATTTATCCATTTTTTGTTACCAGGGCTTGACAATAAGAGTTTTTCTTCCGAAAATTCGCCGCTTATTCCCGCAGCATTAAATAACTTTCTCTCTACTGCAAGAAACGATAGCGAGAAAGTAAAAGGGGAAAAATCAGGAATTGAATGTATATATGGAATTCTTTTTTATACCAGCAATATAAACTACCTTTTCTGTTGCAAGAAATCGTTCATAATCGGGCCTTTTTCGGCACCAATAGTGTGTTAGTTTTTAACGGCGAATTTCAATAGGAACAGATAAACTGTTCACATTTTGCTGACGGCCAATTGATAATGGCAGAAGATGAAGATAATATCCTTTACATGTTGAAGCTGTTTGAAGAATACCAGAAGTGGGGGATACCAATAAATATATCTAAAACTGAATATAATTGGAGGTGATAATGTAAACAGAAATTTGGTACAACAATTTGGTATTATCAAAGGAGTTGATAGCTTCAAGTACCTTGGAATAATGTTTACCAAGAATGGTAAAAGTGAAGTTGAAATTATTGAAAGAATAAGAAAGGGGAAGCAAGTTACAAAACAGCTGCACAATTCTTTGTGGAGTCCACAAATAAAACCCTGCACGAAGGTAATGATATACAAGTCTATTGTAGAGAACATTGTTATCTACGGGGCAGATGTGTGGACAACCATAGAGTAATTAAAGAAAAATTAAGAGCAACCGAAATTGGTTATGGCAACGTTGCTGTCAGCTCACTATCCAGGGCGGAATAAGGAACGAAGATGTGTTAGCAAGACTAAACATAGGGACCACAATTTTAGAGACTGTAAGAGGCAAAATGCAGGCAAAAAGAGCTGGTTTGAGCACATGCGTTGAATGGATGAGGGAAGGTGGCCAAAAAAGATGATCGAATGGATCCCTGCTGAAAGAAGAAGAGGGAGAGGGAGACCGAGGACACTGGAAGGATCAGTAGTTAAAGCAATGGACGGAAGAAACCTGCAAGAAAACGACCGGAATGATCGTAACAAATGGAAGTTGGGATGTGATCTGAAGTGGTAATAAATTCGTAAAAATAAATTAAAATATTTTATTTTTGGAAAATTTAGTTTTAAATATATTTTTAAGAATTATCGGGGGCCCTGTGTCCGGGCCCATGTGTTAATACGGGCCTGCATCTTTACATGATCAGCCAATCGCAGCGAGTGAATCGTGGGGAGGTAGAGGTAAACGTAACAGCGAACGAAATAATGTTGCTTTATTGGATTCGTACGCATTTGAAAACTCGCTCCTAATGTCACTAGTTTTAAAACCGTGTACTCATGCAATAAAACCTATAATTATAAACTAATTGTATAAACGACTATTTTTACTTAGGACTCGAGGGCCTTCTCGCAATTTTAAGGGATGCCGTGGCCCTCCACTGAGGACGCTAATGCAGAGCCATTTGTAATCTACACTTGGGTTTTTATAACCTGGCACTTGACGTAAATCATCTGTTGACGGTTTCATCCAATCGGGGGCTTAAATGTCACCGCAATGACGTCACCGTGATGACGTTTAAGCTCCCGATTGGATAACACGCTAACAGCTGACTTGCGTCAAGTGCCATGTTGTAAAAACCCAAGTATACAGGGTCGTGAAACGAACGAGCACGTGAATGACCGCAAAGAATTGGGGCACGAGCTGTTATCGGCTTATCAAAGCTACTCGTATCATAAGCGGGAAGCAGGGGTGCGCCGCCAACCTCATGCTAACGCGCCGAGCTGAGCAAAATTATACTTGGGTTTTTTAATGTGGCATCTGTGGGTAGTATCTCCAAGATGGAATTCGGCACGACTTTTTGGTCCTGCCGCAAGATGTCGCATGATCGCGATCGTATCAGGGCTGCAGATCAAGCGACTCTAGCGGCAGGACTGAATATGCAAACGCAAAACGTCGTGCCGAATTCCATCTTGGAGATACTACTCCAAGATGGAATGCCACGTTAGAAAAACCTAAGTATAAGGCTTTGGTTTATCATAAAGAAGCATTTTGTCGATCCGGGTAGCCGAGATCGCTAAGGCAGTAGTGCCCTGTTGGTTCCGGAATGAAGGATCGCAGGTTGGAGTCCCGCTTCGGGTATGATTGTGTTTGTATGTGTGTCTGTATGTTTGTGATTGTCCATTTCATTCTTCATCGTCATTATTATTACGCCTCATCCCCCAGGACTAACAACCCTGTGTAAAAATGGATTCTGCATGAAAATGCTGACCCCCCCCTATAAAAGCCACGTGCACCTACCTTCGATAAAAATGATTGACCCCCGGTTGGTGGTATGTTCACGGGATCCCGAGATGGCCAATTCACGACACACCAAAAAAACACGTTTTATTGGAAATTGACATTTAAAAAGAAACTGTAGTCATTTTAAGCATTAATCATTACACCAAGAAATCATTAACGCACATTTCTACTTAGAGAATTCAGTATTTGAGAAATATTTACAATAATTTCAAATAACTGAAATTAATGTTTTTAAGAAAATAAATAAAATTAAAAAAACTATACTAAATCAAGATAAGTGATATATAACCATTTCAGAAAAACACACACTATCAATAAAAATAAACATTTAAAGAAAGACAATGTGTAAATTTTTCGAATGAAAATACACGCGATAAAAACTTCAAAAATTATATAGTAATTATTCAACGTAACTCTATTTCTAGTTTTGTTGCAATATAAAACTTAAACTTAAATAATAAAGCTTACAATTTAGAAGTGTCACCACATTCTGATTACCTTTTTCTCTCATGTTCTGATACAATTGTTGCTTTTGGAAAAATCTAGTTAGAATCTACATGTCGATGTACAGCCTTCATGTTGGTTTCTGACAAGCTGGATCTGGTTAGTTTTGACTTTGTCAGATTCAGTGCAGAAAAAATGTTCAAATACGTAAGTACTTACAAAAATAGAAATAATTTGGACTGCAAATCTCCTGAACTATGAAAATTGTGAAGAATTAAGAAATTTTCATCTTTCTACTATAAATTAAACCATAAACTATATGTAGCATATATTAGTCACGTGATAAAATAAATGGCAACAAATGTTAAAAATGTACTAAAGGGAGGACATTTACAATACAAAGGAGGACGAGAGGACAATTGACGTAAATAGAGGATTGTCCTCCTAAATGTAGGACAATTGGCAATCCTAGTTCCTTATTTACCGGCACCAAAGAAGCTCCATTTTTCTCCACACCAAGAGATTTTTCAACGCCGTTGAAAATATGCGCACCTGTAGTATTCTCTTTTAGGGACATTAAATCTAAAAATTCTTCAGATCCTGTAAACATTTCATCTACATCTCGTGCGAAAACGACAAGTAAAACATTCTTTTAGGAACTAACCGTCAGAAAACGTACCACACGTTTGGGCGATTTTCAGACACAAACGATAACTGACTTCAACATGTTATTATTCCCAGCAGAAGCTTCAGAAAGACATCATTCTAAAAAAAGTAAGAAACAAAAGGAAGCCAAAATCTCAAATTTAGAAACACATTTTTAATTATGCACTTGATTTTAGTTCCGTAACTTTGATGGTGCCTACATATCTTCTGAAGTTTTTGTAATAGTTTTTACCTACCATCTTCTCCGACAAGATTGTGTAGTCGTCTTGGAAGATTTTGTAATGACTTTCAACATTACTCTTTTTTGTTATGAGATGTGTTCTGCATATTAAACTAAGTGCATCGCCTCCGCACTCACTGCACAAGAACCCATTCGGTCTGAAACTCGGCCTTCTTGCGTCCCACCGTGACTTTACTGTGCATCCCTGAGAAATCGGAGCTCGGACTTCCCTTCGCCGCGGTCACAGCCGCACGTAGGCACTACAAAAAAATCATTTGTCCTCATAAATTACAAGGAATCTTTTGACCATGCAGAAAGGCTTACCTAGCCATTTTTTACAAAATTCGACAACTAAAATTAACCAAAATAAACGAAGTTTCAGACACTTCATGGGGTATACTCGTAGAGTTAGGAATTTAAAGTGTTTCCTATTAATAATAATAATAATAATAATAATAATAATAATAATAATAATAATATAAACAAAATAAAAAATAAATTTTCTACCTCACCTTTTGCATGGTGGACCCCCTTATAGCTCCCCAACAACTGCTCTAAATTTATTGATCTCGTAAATGATATTCGGATATTGCATTGGTTTTGAGGGCCGAAAGAAAAATGCACATCCCTGATAAAGCAAAATATCAATCAGCAAATGTGATCATTATACCTTAAGAAAATAGTGATTAATTATCATTAGGTTGTATTGCTATATTTACAGGCAACACAATCAGTATTGCTAATTTCATAGTTTAAAAAAAAAGTTGACAGACCCAAAGACTTGACACATGTTTCTCTGTGTATTTCAACGCGCTGAATCCGAAATTGAAGTTAGAATTGCGCCATGAACTTTCAGTTGTTTTTTAAATCGCAAATCGAGATTTTTCCGGTTTAAAAAAAATCTGGAGGTTGGTGACGCAATTCTGGCTTCAGTTTCGGGTTCAGCGCGTTGAAATACATAGAGAAACACGTGTCAAGTCTTTGGGTCTGAAAACAAGGAAGGAAGTAAGGGAGGAAACAAGGAAGGTGATGGCGCAATTCTGGGTTCAGATTGCCCTTCACGTATTGCGTTATGGAACAGCAACCGTTGTGATATTCTTGGTATGTAAAAAAAAAACTTTTGTATTCTGTACCCAGACAAATTATTGTGATAAATTTATAACGGTTCCCTATTGCTTATTTTAAAAATGAATTATTGATTTATTAAATTATTAAATTTCCTGCCAATTTTAAGCATGAGTTCGACATGTAACTTACACTCTTTACCTGTTACATGTGGACGTGTAATTCTATACAGAACCACGATTCCTGCAACTTCTGTTAATTGGAATCAATTATTAGATCGATGACAACTACTATAAATTTTCTTTAATACTAATAAAAAAATTTCACTAATAAACATTTAACATTTATTCTTATTATTTATATATGGCAGTTTTGTCAACATTACGTAAATTTCTTTTCACTTTAAACATCGAAACACCATACGGGTTTGATTATAGTTCGTAAGCTTACGCTCGTAATTATGTTCGTAATCTTGATTGTTGGCTTCTCGGCCGACTGGCAGAACGATGTCCCCGGAATCTTTGGTGAACCAATTTTCGTGTCCTTTCCTAAATAAAAATATTTCAGAATATCCTCAACGAGTGTTATAATTAGATTTAATATTCTCACAAATCTAACACGCGTCGCGACTTTCTCTATCTGTGCTTCGTATGAAACACCTACTCGCGGCTGACTATATTCATCTAACTATTGGAAAATTCTTCCATCTACGAAGCCACCCCGATGCTACCCTCTCTTTGAAACATGGAGTCTATTTAATTTCAACTTCCACCATTATTTATTTATTTATTTGGTCAAAAAAGTCAAAAACTGTATGTGACATATGGGGGAGAAAATTATCTGCGCACGCTTTCTTGAGTTTCAGAATCCCTCCCCAACAATTTAACTATTACTAGTTGAAAGATAAAAAAATAATAGTAATAATAATAATAATAATAATAATAATAATAATAATAATAATAATAATAATAATAATAATAAATTTTGAAAAGCGAGAGATTAACATTTCAAAAACTAGATATTTTCGTTTCCGAATTATAGAAAACTTATTTGTAACGGTAAACGAACGAACAGATTTGATTGTTCTGTATTGCTAATAAAATAGAAACTCACCCTAAGCTCTACTACCACTACAAGAAAAAGGAAAGCTCAACAAAACGTGCGCATAGTGAAGCTACGTTTACGTCCAGAAGCAAATCAGGGGGCCATCTCAGCATTTGCTCAATGGATCAGGGAAACTGGACAAAAACCCGATCGAAATGGGGGTCATTGACCCGGAAGTACATTACTTGTTACAGGCATTTAAGTCTTATTATATTAATCAAAATTCCCAATTATCATTTAATATCACAATTTACACGGGACCAAGCTCCCAAACTTTCAACTAAACAATTCCCGGCTTATTATAATCTACATAAAACCCAGCCTACGTTGAACCTTCGATCGCACCTCAACAACCGCTTACGTGTGCTCACGACGACGTTTTTCTAGATAATGAATTTAGGCGACCTTCCTGACGATCACGACCATCCAACGCCCTCTTCACATTTTCTACATATCATGTGTTCGGGGCCATGTCCATTTGTATAACGATCTGCATTAAGCATGGACCCTTGTTGATGCGTTTTCCTAACAATGCCCATTCTTTGACTGTAAACGATGCCATATTTCAACGTTAAATGCTGATTTTATCATTAATTGCAGCAGAATGGCACAGACTTTGTCTAATTTCCTTGGTGTGGTCTGGATGTAAGGTCGTGCTCCATTCTCTGGCCAGCTGCCATCTACCGTCGCTCAAAGTATATTTTTTTGACACTTTCTCACCTTTTTGCTTTCCGAGTAGTACAACTGAATCGTTACTTCAAGAATATTTAAGAAGAGTAAAAACTCGTCCTAAAGAGGTTTTCATTGAAACATTCGTATTCATTTTTAAGAAAATGGCGATGAAGCATTACTGTAAATGCGAAATTAGAAGCTCTTTTTCATAGGAATCTATTAAAATTTTGAAAAACTTCATTTGAAGTCATTTCAAGCACATCCACTCACAAATGTAATAATGCATACAGATCGATGGCAATGTCCATATTAATGGCGTAAGAGGTATTTCAAGAAAATTACATTTGTGTCATTTTTGAAAAAAACATATGAATACTCCAAAATCAACTTCACGTCATAATAAACAGTGCAATTATCGCTATCCATTGGAAAATTTGAAAAAAAAATTTGAAGCCATTATCGAGAAAATGGCGTTTGAGCCTTTCTGAAAATGCGAAAAATTGTGCTCATTTTTACAGAAAACTGTTGAGTTTTCGAGAGACTTTATTTGACATTATTTAAAGCATATGTGCTCATGAATATAATAATGTGAAGAAATTGCCTTTATTGTAAATTTTACAGACCTGAGAGACAAGTAAAAAAATACATTTTTGGAGTTTTTGAAAAAACAAAAGAATACAGCAATATGGCGTTTATGTCACGGCATGACTCGTTTGGAACTAACCTTACGAAACATTTAAAGAAAAAATTTGGAGCCGTTTTTAAGAAAATTTTGAAAATGTCCGGGGGCCATCATGTAAAGTACTACCAAATTTTAAAGAATGTTTTTCAAAATCAAATCTTCAACTATAGCCAGATGGACAGGGATTTCTTCGATTTGGAAAAGATCCTACGTGTGGTTTAGGTGCTAGGTTTGTTCACATGTGACAGGCGGACGGGCGGACAGACGGACGGACAGAGGGACGTTTTGATTTCAATTGGTTTTTCGGCATCAAGGACCCACAAAACTGTGATTCTAGCTACTCCACATGTTGGGAGATTTTTTCTTAATTTAGCAACTTGATTTATTCACTTTTTCGTTGTCAGGGCCCGGCAATTAATTTTTTGTGCCGAAAATCCGCAGTTTTGTCGCGCAGTATTACATAACTTTCTCAATATTACGTATATTACTCCGTATATACGTACGTATACGAAAAATTAAAAATCCCCATTTTTGAGGACAATATTCTCCAATCTGGCAACTCTAGTAACTGCCGTAGCGAAACATGAAACAAGAGTTTCAAAGCCAATTTACGGTACGCATTATATGATTACTTACATTTAATCATATATTAACTATCGGGCCTACGTAATATTTGGTATTAGAAATCTGAAGAATATCGATATCAAATAATTAAATATAAAATATTTAATTCGAATGTTTGTCTAAAATAGTAGTCACCCAACTCATTACAGTATAAATATACAGAAGAAGTAATTAATGAACATGATATGTCGCTCTCCATCTTTGGTACTTTATTGGAACTTGAACTACGAGTGAAACTAAAAAAAATGTAAAACACACTAATTTCGTAAACAATTTTGTTCTTATTTTATTTAAAGCCATAGAACAGTTAAAAACTGTGTGACATACTATGGGGAGAATTGTATTCTCTGCATATTTTCTTAAATTATTGGATCTTTACCATATACAAGTTTAATTAAGAATAAGACAGAAACGAACGTTTTTGGCCAGAGTTGATCCGAAAATATTAGTTCCCGTGTAATAACTATTTGCAAAGGTAAATCAGCTAGAGACGGTGTTTGGCTGTTATCCTTCGTCGTGCTCTTTGTGAAGGAATCCACTTACTTCCTCGAGAACATGGAGAACCTTAATTTGAATAATTATATTCCCCACTGAACTCTCAAATGCGTGCACAGAGAGTGAACCATTAATGTCCAGAAGCAAAACAAGGGGCCATCTCAGCGTTCACCCAAAGTATCAGGAACGCTGGACGAAAAAACTGATCGAGTTGGGATCATTGACGCAGAAACTGAGGAACAGTATATGTTACAGGTATATTTAGTCATTTAGAATGATAGTCCATGATAACTAATACTTTAAATATCATTGTGAAAACCAATATTACTTTTCTTTACTTATTATTATTATTATTATTATTATTATTATTATTATTATTATTATTATTATTATTATTATTGGTATTGTCTCTAATTGTATAGAAACAGTTGTGCAGGAGAAAATATTTCACTAGTCACTTAAAAATGTGTATCGATTTTAATCGTTGAATGCCATTTGGTAGTGTGTTGCAAAAATGTGCATTTGTATGTAATTTTTTTGAATTGGTTTGTTGGTACCAACGCTCGATTAATAAAATTAGTATGTTGAGTTATAGATGTGTTTTGACTGAAAATGTACGGTTATCAGATCGTCAAGATAGACAAAAATTCTTATATTTGCGATAAAAAAACGAGTTTCTTCGCTTGTCGGGAATGACGAACTGTGATTTTAAATGCTATAATATTACTTATTTCCATTAATCTATATTCATTCTTTACTCTACAATTACGGGTTCTAAAGTTAAGTTTTTCCTGGTTCTGAAGTGTTTCCTCAGAATATTACGCCATCTCCGGCGGAAATGAACTTCCACGAAATCTACAAAACAAGCAATTAGAAGGCTTACAACTTGAAAGAGTTCTAAACTCATTGCGAAATAAACTTAATTTTATGTTAATTCATTTAAATGGGCATTCCATTTGAGGTTCGATTGAATTGAGACCCAAAAATGTTGTTACCTTAACATCATTCAATCGTTCATTTTCTTTGAAGTATACAATTGTTTATTTGAAATGGAAAACTGCAATGAAACAGGCTTTTTTCATTTACTATTAACTTGTTATTACGAAACCAATTTGAAATATCTGTTATTGCACTATTTACTCTTCTTTTATTGCAAATAATATTCGTATCACCGGCAAAGAGAACTGTTCTTCCGTTATAAATCGTCGAGGGCATGTCGTTTCGTATAGTACGAAGAGAATAGGACCTAAATTCGCACCATGCGGGACGCTGTGTGTAATTGGCAATGAATAGTAAATACGAGAAAACAATGCCCCTTCATTTTAGAAGGGTTGATTGATTAATTGATTGATTGGTGTTTCCGGGTGCGTTAACGGCCAAGGTCATTAAGCCCGTAAGTGTAGTGCATTTTTATGGCAGTGATCTTCCTTCGCTAGATGGCGAGATCCGGCGCCGACTGGTCAACTTGTGGGATTTTCCTCATCCAGGTATCTTTCAACAACGAGGCACCGCCCCAACAAGGACATGCTCTAAGCTCCCGACTGGTCTTCCGACATGTGTGGTAGTGTAGTTCATGTACGTGTGCGTGTAAATGAGAGTGAGGATAGGACACGGAAGAGAACGGAAAGATCTCGCACGGTTCATGGCCCGTGTGTTAGGGCACTATTCCGACATTCACCTGCTGTTGATAGGAAAACCGCGGTATAGCAGCCGGCGTCTAGAATTCTCCTCCAGACAGCAACTAAACTCGACCTAACTAGCTAGCTAGTGTTTTTTAAATTTAATTTATTTGCTTTCAGGCGTACAGCCTCTTTTACAATGGGTTGGAATACATTAGATATAGAACTACAGAATTGAGTTTAATTTAGAAGTTATATTTTTGGTTAGGATTAATTAGAGGAGTTGTGGGTGTGTGAATGCTTAGGGTGGGTCGAAAAAGTGTCTGGGGAGTTTCCTGCGGATACGAGCTCTATTTGGGGTTTGTTTCCCTAATTGGAAGTGGAGGGCTTGTGGGATTGAAGGGATTTTGTGGTAAAACTTAAGGGCGCTTTGCTTGATGGTGGTAATGAGGGGTATGCCGAGCTCGAGATGGAGTAGTTCATTGGGTATGAACCGAGGTGCTTTGGTGATGGTCCTTAGGAAACGATTTTGAAAGGTCTGGAGCTTAGCTAGCTAGTGTTGAAAATCCTGCCACCGTCGGGACTAGAACCCTAGGACCTCCTTGCCAAAGATATTGTAGTGACGTTAATTAACGCTCTGCCACCTAAGTACACCTATACGGGTTTTCTATATCTCTGAGATCGTGTAAATGAGGTATGAACACAACCCTTTAGGTACGTAGTACATAACCAATCTAGAGCAATACGACGATTTCCATACGACGGTAATTTTAAAAGTAAGAGTTATGGTCAATGACGTCAAAAGCTTTTCAAAGATAGAAAAATAATCCAAAAGGTGCTTCATTTTGATCCATAGGTGAAAGCAACATCTTAAAAAAAGAAAATATGGCTGTTACCCTAGATTTTAATGTTCTAAATCCATGTTGACAATTTGAATTCGCTTCGAATTTACTGAGAAAGTTTCCATTCGTACGTAAGAAAGAGACAAAAGACAATTTGTACGTACAAAAGAAAAATTGGTCGATAATTTTGAATTCCGTTTTTGCTACCTTCTTGGAAGAACATCTTAGTAATGTGAACTGATTGGAAAATATCTGGCTATGTTCCATTGCCTACGAATGTGCCATTAAGTATGTGGGACAACTGACTTTTATCTAAATTCTCGACACTCACTTTGTTTCAACGTTAAAGTGATATCTCGACCTCGGTGACTCCCTCACTAGGTGATAAGGGTAGAAGAAATAAAAGAACGTACTACATCTGTGCTTTCCTCTTTCGAGAGAAAGCGCGAAAGGTTATCTACCAGAGGCGGGATTCAGGGGGGGGGGGCAACTGCCCCCCCCCCAATGTTGGGACAAGTTTTTTTTTAAACATTTCATTTCGTAGATCTTCAAATTTTTATCGTAAACTATTTACTTTATCTGTATTTTTAGAAGAAATTTAATAATAATTGAGCGAACAATAATTTTATATAGCTGAGCTAATATGATACATTAATAAATTGATGAACTTCCGCGCTATAAAACGCGGAGGATAATGGTTAGTGTTACTGTGAATATCCCGTATTAATAAATCATCTTTCAATTATATTGCTTTGAAACGTTATTTACTTAGAAAATTAACAGTTTGGGGCCTAAAATCACAAGTTATAACACACGAATTACGTATGTAATGCTTATATAAATTATATCCATTCCTAGCGTTCTTAAATATTTCAAATGCCGAAAAATAGGTGCTTCTCACGAAACAACGTTTGGTGGATCCGCGGTGTGATAAAAATCATGTGTTTTTCAGCATTCCTTGTAATCTACGGAAGCGTAGTCAGCAAACTGAAACCTTTAGACCTTGTCCATCTACAAAAACAATGTTCTTTAACAAATCTTAAAAAAACAAGAAATTTGCCTAAGCTGCGAAACGTGCGGATTCGAAAAAGGCACCGACTGATTATCTTTTCTGTGATCCAGCAGTTCTAGCGTGAAAATGTAGTATGTCAGAGACTAAAAACTGCGTGTTTACAATTTTTGTAAAGTGAGAAAGTGAAAATATACTAGTGATGTTGTGTAAAACGGTTTATTATATTGTATATTGTGTGTTTTTCCATTATAATAAGAAATAGTATAACGTAACTAATGCATGATATTTGATTGATGCCAAGTGTACACTAAGAACAAATCGAACCTGTTATCTCAACTGAATATTTTCTGTTTCACTCTCTGTTATTATAATAATTTCACCAGACAGACGAACGGACTTAAAAAAACAACACTTTTATAGTATCAGGAGACCCCAAAACGTGTATTTTTTGTTTAATTCTCGAAAGCGATTTTCTACAGCATTACGTAAATTTCTCTTTACTGCGTATATTACTCAGTATATACGTACGTACACGAGAAGGTAAAACGACGTACACGAGAAAGTTTTTCTGATACTAGTTTAATTTATTTTCTTACTTTTCATATTTTCTTTCAAACAGATAAAATAGTGTTACTCTTACGAAAAAATAAAATTAAAAAAAACGGTATTCTGACTGTAGAGAGGTGTGGGTGGTGGTATGGTGGCCAAGAAACCTTTTTTATGTTTATTTGTAGTGTAACTGCTCAATGTCAATTTGGTTCAGGGGAACATTTTACTACGGTATGCGGGGGGGATCCTTTGCCCCCCCCCAATAAAAGATCCGAAATCCCGCCCCTTTTAACTGCTATCACTTTCATTTCTAGATTCGCCGCCGATGATCCTCACATGTGACCAGATCTGAAAAAAAGGACATTGTGACATTTCTTTGGCTAAAACACGCGACACATCCCTTTTTCACTGTTTGTATGTTGTAATATTCCAGGTAGTCTCCCTTGGCTACTGATGGTAGATGAACTTATTGCAACGAACATCTGAAGCAGATATATAGTTTTTTCTTTATAAATGGATATTCAGTCTGTAGCTCACTGTTGAAAACACACTTCCTTTTTGGTAGTGACATTATATTCACGTGTTTTATCACTCTCAGCCTACAAAAAGACTCTATTTCAATATTTCACAAGTTCCGACCACAATTGCCTTCTACGAGTGTCACAACTCGAATGAATTTCATTCAACATGAATTTCAATCATGTTTGCAGTTTTCAGTATCGTTGGGTTGGCTGTACTCGTATGAAACAAGGGGGATTACCAACTTCCGTATTTGATAAGGAAAATATTTGCCTAAGAACCAGAATATGGAGAAAAACTATGTCAAAATATCACATTAGTATGGAACTTTAAAAAACAAAAAATACTCATTTGTTTCATTTGCACTTTTATTCATTGTAAGGTTTACCCATATTCCTCAATTAAGATTGCTTACTAAATCGCACTGCAACAGGCTCAGATTATTATTGAATTTCTCGGTAACGACATCAATAGCGATAAAACATATACAAGGTCAAATGACGCGATAGCTCATTTTCCCTTCCTAGAACCAACACTGAATCTATCTCTCTTGAAGCAAGCTACAAGAGCCTTTAATCTACTCGTGCTTTTTTAATAAACTAATGCAAACCCAACGGAATATATTCATATAAATGAAAAAGTGTTGACGGCATTTCATGCTGATTAATCATTATCACAAAAACAGAACATATTTTGCGACCCGTTTTTTCTTTTAAAGAAATACGGGACAGGGACTCAAAAAAAGGGACTGTCCCGGCTAATACGGTCACCTTATAACGTATACAATGTCCAACAGTCGATGTTCCACAGACTGCAGCATTTTATTGTTCTTATAGCTGTATCCTGCTTATTCTGCGAAATGATCGATTAAACAATATTTACATCTCAAAAACTGAACAAGTTGTATTCAGTCTGCATCAGATTAGATAGGTATGATGTACTACATTATCTGCATCAGATTAGATTAGTATGATGTACAGGCGTGGAATACGAGAATGTATTCTAGAATAGAAGAAATGATACTAGTGTTGTATTGGAGATCTAAATTTAAACTTGTGTATTGGATATTGCAGTTGATGCGATCTAAAATAAAAAAATAAAAAAATGCGTTGCTTCATTTGTAGAAGTTTAGGTCCCAGAACGCGCCCCCAATTAATTATTAATTTAATTCAAATATTTATCTCTATATAATATAATTTAATAATTATTAATCATACTTTATAAAAATAAGAGTAGTAGCACTGGCTGTGTGAATATAATAATAATAATAATAATAATAATAATAATAATAATAAATTATATAATAATATAAATTATAATGATTAGAAGCGGATTTTAATGTCCTAAAACATTGCAAAATTAGAGGTGCTACAGAATGGCACAGACTTTCTCGTAGAATAGTTTTCTAATTTCCTTGGTGTGGTCTGGCTTTAAGATCTTGCTCCATTGTCTGGCCAGCTGCCATCTATCGTCACCCAAAGCCCATTTTTTTGACAATTTCTCAACTTTTTGCTTCCCTAGTAGTACAACTGATTCGTTACTTCAAGAATATTTAAGAAGAGTAAAAACTCGTCCTAAATAGAAGTTTTCATTGAAAAATTCAGTCGTTTTAAGAAAATGGCGATTAAGCATTACTGTAAATGCGAAATTTAAGCTGTTTCTCAGGAATCTATTGGGTTTTCGAATAACTTCATTTGAAGTCATTTCAAGCACATTCACTTACAAATGTAATAATGCATACAAATTTATGGAAATGTCCGAATTAACGGAGTGAGAGTATTTCAAGAAAATTACATTTGTGTAATTTTTGAAAAAAAAAAGGATACACTAAAATGAATTTTTTTCGTTTTTTACGTCATGACAAACAGTGCAATTAGCACTATCTATTGGAAAAATTTGAAGAAAAAATTTGGAGCCATTTTTGAGAAAATAGCATTTGAGCGTTTCTTAAAATACCGAATTTGGAGTTCATTTTTACAGAAAACTTGAGTTTTCGAGAAACTTTATTTGATATTATTTAAAGAACATGTACTCATAAATATAATAATGTGAAGGAATTGCTATTAATATAAATATTACCGACCTGATAGACATGTCAAAAATATTTCATATTTAAATTTTTTGAAAAAATAGAAGATCAGAGTAATATGACGTTTATGCCATGGTATAGGATTTTTTCGGCTCAAACAGTACCAAAAATATAAAGAAAAAATTTGGAGCCGTTTTTGAGAAAATCTTGTTTTGATAATTATTTAAAATTGCAAATATTGCACTCACTATTGCACAAAAACTACTAAAATTTTCAAAAAAGTCTACATTACCTTAATGAAAGAACTAGTTATGGACAACAAATTTAAATTGAAGTAAAAATCTCTGTCTTCAATTTTGTAATTGTAGCAGAAAAATATTCCAACATTTGCAGTTTTTGAAAATTCAGGGTTAACCGTGAAAATCGGACCTATTCCACCTTTATAAGTGTATGTTATTCTATTCTTACAATAAATTTAAAGAAAAAAATTTGAGCCGTTTATGAGAAAATTTGGAAAATGTCCTGGGGGCTTCATGTAAAGTACCCCCAAATTTTAAAGAATGCTTTTTAAAATCTCTAAGCTTCAACTAGAGCCAGATCGATATAGGATTCTTTAATTTGGAAAATATCGTACGTGTGGTTTAGGCGCATGTAGTGTTCTCAGACGGACGGACGGACGATTGCTTCCAACACAATTCTTCCTAAACCATACGTACGATCTCTTCCAAATTGAGGAACCCCCTGTCCATCTGCCTTTAGTTGAAGCTTTGAGATTTTGAAAAACATTCTTTAATATTTGGGGGTACTTTACATGAAGCCCCCCGGACATTTTCAAAATTTTCTCAAAAACGGCTCCAAGTTTGTTCTTTAAACTTCTTGTAAGAATGGAATAAAATACGCTTATAAGGTGACATAGGTCCGATTTTCACGGTTAACTCTGAAGTTTCGAAGATTGCAAGAGTTTGAAATTTTCCGGCGTCTTCCTACAACTATAAAATAAAAGAGATTTATCCATCAAACAAAATTTATTGCCCGGAAACAGTTGTATCAAAAAGTCATGTACATTTTTTCGAAAATCTTAGTCGTTTTCGTGCTATATTGCGAGCAATATTTGCAATTTTAAAAAATAACAAAATCAAGATTTTCTCAAAAATGGCTCTAATTTTTTTTTTAATTTTTGGAAAATTTAGTACCATATTCACCCTTTCCGATGACATAAACTATATATTGCTCTACTAATTTTCTTTTCAAAAATTACAAAAATGTAATTTTTTTGACCTGTTTCTCACGTCGGTAGTATTTACATTACAGGCGATTTCTTTACATTATTGTATTTATGAGTACATTCGCTTTAAATAATGTCAAATAAGGTTTCTCGAAAACAAGAGTTTTCTATAAAAATGAGCCCAAAATTCCGAATTTTGAGAACCACATGAATTCTATTTTCTCAAAAATGGCTCCAATTTTTTTCTTCAAAATTTTCTGATGGATAATTGCACTGATTTAATTGACGTAAAGTTCATTTTGGAATATTCTTTTGATTTTTTTTAAAAAATTACACAAATGTAACTTTTTGAAATTCCTTCCTACCGCCGTTAATATTGGCATTTCCTTCAATTTGTATGCATTATTACATTTATGAGTAGAATTGTTTCAAATGGCTTTAAATTAACTTTTTCGAACACTCAATTGATTTCCGAAAAAAAACAAACTTCAAATTTCTCATTTACAGTAATGCTTTATCGCCATTTCTTAAAAACGGCTTCATATTTTTGAATGAAAATTTCTATTTAGGAATAGGTTTTACTCTTCTTTGATATTCTTGAAGTAATAATTCGATTCTACAATTAAGAAACCGAACAGGTTGTGAAAATGTCAAGAAAAATGAACCTGTATATATATATATATATATATATATATATATATATATATATATATATATCTGTGTGTGTGTGTGCGTGTGCGTGTGCGTGTGCGTGTGCGTGTGCGTGTGCGTGTGCGTGTGCGTGCGTGCGTGCGTGTGTGTGTGTGTGTGTGTGTATCTTTTACTAACTATATTTTTGTTTAATGCGTATTGTTAGTTTTAAGCGCATATAGTGACTGTTTTATGTGCATGATTGCATGCATATTTTTAACTTTTTTACTGTGTGAAGTTCCGGTGTCTACTAATAATAGTGCAGACAGGAAGCGATAGAAAATGGTGCAATATTCTCCTTGAATTACGCGAAGTTTGCGAAACATTAAAAAATGTGTTTGAATTCACGCGATATATTGTGCAACACCTTTTAGACCTTCAACCTCACTCCATAATATATATCAATAATTTTGCTTAACATTGTTCTATGTGTTATACAATAATTTTTATTATGGGCCATACCGAGAAATCGTTGATAACTGACAAATTTACAACACAAAAAGCCCATCAATTTTCTGATAAGGGTAATAATTATATAAATATAAACACTTTCAAGTGGATATTCGAAGAATCAAAATTGAGCAGGTCTTCCTTTTCTTCGTAGGAAAGGAAATGTAGGACCTTGCGACATGAGGCCGACTGGCCGAGTGACGCAATCCTACGAGCAAAATAAAATCCTTTGACCTACACTATTTTTTAGATAGCTTTACTGATTTTTTCATTTTAATTCAAGAATACAAATCACTCAATATGGTACCGTGTTACGTTAAGATCAGTTTGAGCGGCAGAATGGAATAACCCACAAAATTGTTATTAACGTTTCTGTATGGAAGTGCAATCTGTAAAGATTGCACAGTGTAAAGTTATTTAACAAAAATCTATCATCAATATTGTTGTTTTGCGTTGTTAATATTTAGTTGAAATGTTGCGTTGCCATGTTAATTTTAGAACAAAAGGCACAAAGAAAAATTGTAGGTTGCATTTTTTAAACAGTAAAAGTTAAAATATTTTTCGGCGTCTTCCTAAAACTACAGTAATGAACATCCCTATACAGAATTTGAGTAACTCGAGTGCGCAGATGTGCGTTATGTGCGTATGTGCGACTTTCCGTCTCTCACGGCTAGACTACCTCCCGTCCACCAATCCAGACAGAAGATGTGTCATTCGACGCGTCTCGATTTCCTGACGGGTATCTATCTGATAATTTGTTTTCAGATCCGGCTAGAACATTCAAAGAAATTTCCAAAAACATGTTTTTGCGTGTTTTGGTGCTGCAATCTTAGTGAGTAAGCCGGGAATTGAATCAACGCCACCTAAATAGATCTCTATGTAAGTGGCGTTGATTAAACTCCAGTACCCACAGTACTCCAGTAAGGCATTTTTCGCTTAATACGCCATAATTTAATTTCAAGACGTTGGCAACACTGTTGTTTATATCTTTAAGTGGACAAGTGAAGTTAATTTGAACAAAAAGTGAATCGCTCGGCATATTTCAAGTTTTATCCATGAGGCCTACTACCATATTTTTCAAAATGAATTTGCAAAAACTTTCGAATGGTATTACCTTGAAACTTATTAAATTTGAAGAATTTCAAGTGAATACGGAGAAAACAAAACTGTAAGTAATGTTAGAGAACGAATGAAAGTTGACTTCTCACTTTTACGTTCTAAAGTGTACAAATGCAGATTTTCAAACGAATGTGGCCCTAAACTTATTCTTATTAAACTTAACTAACACTTTGTTCACATATACATACAAAATAGTCGGCATTTTATGTTTTATTACATTCGCATACAAAGCAATTAATAGCCCAATTGCAGAAGTGGAAGTAAACACAAATTAGTCTGAGTTTCTGGAGTTTTATTCTCTTCAAAAATTAGGGGAGAAAAATATGGAAGTGTTAAGCAAATCCAGAGAAGAATCAAATGTAGTTATAGAAAATTTTGCGACAATTTTTGAAACCAATTGAGAATGATCTTATATTAGGATTAGAGAATAACCCAAAACAGCTTACAGGTGATCTTTGTGCATATTTGCAAAAGTCGTAAAAAAATGTAACTGTACTAAAATCTATTCGCATTATCAATGCCTTCCAAGTATTCTTTAGGCGATTATATTTTTGAAATTACAATATTACCAGTTCGTATCCCGTATGGAGGTAAGATACAAGGTCATTAGATGTTGGGAATTTTTGAAGGGGAGTATAACATTATCAGCTACTACGATTCATTGTTAAGTCTAATGCCAAATACTGTAAGAATATATCTGAACAAAACTACACATGAAAGAAATGAAGAGTGAAAGAAATTTTCAACACATGAAAATACTTTTAAAACAATTTACACGTCGCGGTCGGCGCCGGCGACGCCACATTCAACTAGTAGAAAGTATTTCGTTAACGAATTATGTTCATTAAAAACATCTTCAAATAAGATCATGTCCAATTTTTCAAAAATATGAGTAGTTTTTGTGTGATTTTTGTGTGAATCATTCGCATTTTTGGGATCTTTTCCGTTATACGTATACCAGTTCACTGTGCGAGAGATTCAGTACCTTATGCCTCATTCACAATGCAAACTTAAACGTAACGTAAGCCGTAAACTTATGCCGTAAACTTTTCACGTAAAAACGAGCATTCACAATGGCAAACGTAAGCTGGAACGTAGGTTTTGCCTGAACCAATCAGAATTCAACATATTGATCGATTCGTTTCTAGCATTTTTTCGACTCTCCTATCGATTTCACCTTTTGCATTTGCGAGCAGCTGTAGCGCCCCTATCTATCGAGGTTATATGCGAGCAGTGAGCTTTAAATTGTGTACCGCAAATATATTTAACGCCACGTTCAGATTTTGTCATGGAGAGAGATTTGGGCGTTCAGCTTGTGCTGTTGCAAGCTTCTGCAGCATTAATTTTAGGGGCGCTTTATTTAAAAAAAAGAAGGAGGCGCAGAGAAAGGCGTTGGTGGGTTCATCCCTTAAATGCAAGACGGGAAGAACAAGGGGACTTCACTAATTTAATAAGAGAAATGAGAGAAGATCCCTACCAGTTTTTTATGTATATGAGGATGACGCCAGAGTTGTTTGACAGCTTATTGGAGTTAGTTTCTCCATTTTTACAAAAGAAAAGCATTCGTAAATCGCTTCCTGTAGCCATGCGTTTGGCCATAACTCTGAGGTGAGTTTCTTAAATAAAGTATGAAGAGTGGGGTAACATTGCCACATCTTTGTTTTAAAGTTCTGCTTTGATGCATCAAACTTCATAATAATTATTTTGACCATTTTTCAGTCACAAAACCACAATGTTTCTTCAAAATATTGAAGTCGCAGCTTCCATATTTGAAAGATTTTTATTATTTTATATTAAGAGTTGATTTGCCAATATGGTAACACACATGGTAATATACCTGAAAGTAGTAAATGTTATTACTTTCTCATTATTATAGTTTTGTTTTTAATTAATAATTATGAAGTCATGGCATAACATGCCGTGGATATGATATATTTACTTATTTGCATCATTTATTTCAACTCGATTAACCCAAAATTAGCAAAATTTTGATGACAAGATTTGGCTGCATCACAGTACACCACAGACAGTCATTTTAGTTTACAGCTGTAACCAAACATAACCAATGATTGTATATAATGTTTCTAAGAAAGGCAGCTAATTTTGGGAACAGCCAGCAAATAAATTTACCATAACCATAGCAGTACTTATATTTTTTGAAGTTCTGTCAGTACACCCCGAGCAATATTACCCTACTTATTTTGTTTGTGAGCACAATTAGTTGCCTGTGTATTAAATACCACATTTTATTTACCTTATGTTTTGTCTTGCAGATTCTTGGCAACTGGAGACTCCATTCCCTCTCTTGCATGGAATTATCGAATTGGAAAATCTACATGCTGCAAAATACTAAATGAAACCACGTGTGCAATATGGAATGCATTGCATGAAAAATACCTGTCAGTTCCAACTGAGGAAGATTATACCAGGATTGCAAAAGAGTTCAGTAAAATCTGGAACCTTCCTAATTGCATTGGTGCGATTGATGGAAAGCATGTGATTATTCAATCACCAGCAAATAGTGGATCACAATTTTTTAATTATAAGAAAAATTTTAGTATAGTGTTAATGGCTGTTTGTGATGCCAATTATTGTTTCACGCATGTGGATATTGGTTCATATGGATCACAGAGTGACAGTGGCATTTTCACTCAATCTGAATTTGGCCAAAAATTTAACAATACTTTGCTTCCAGTCCCTCCACCTGCTCCATTTCCTAATACAACAGATGTTATGCCTCATTATTTTGTAGGTGATGCAGCGTTTCCCCTAAAAAACAACCTCATGAAACCATTTTCCAAAGCATCCTTGACAAATGTAAGAAATAAAATTTATAATTACCGCCTATCACGTGCTCGGCGTGTCATAGAGAATACCTTTGGCATAATGGTTTCACGGTGGAGAATATTTCACAGAGTGATCAATGCAAAGCCAGAAAATGTTGATAACATAATAAAAGCTGCAGTGTGTCTTCATAATTTTCTGCAGAATTCGGAAAATAATTGCAGAAACAAAACTTATTGTCCATTGACATTTGTAGACAGAGAGGTGGATGGGCAACTAGTAGAAGGAAACTGGAGAAGGGATGTGCCACAGGATGGTGGGGCATTTCAAGAATTAAATATTAGGATTGGTGCACGAAATGCAACACAGCATGCAACTCAAGTGCGTGAGCGACTGGCTGAGTATTTAATTTCACCTGCTGGAAACTTGGAGGGTCAGTTGAATTATGTATTAAGAGGAAATCAGGATTAAACATTTTAAAAATATATCAAGTTGTAATTTTATTTGACAATATTACATATTTTCCTGGTTCCTTGCCTTCCTCTTTGCCCTCATTATCACTTGGGTGATTTCTAACATTGTTTCATCTTTAATGTCCTCGGGCAATACAGCAATGTTCTCTATAATGAATTGAGCAAACGGCTCCACACCACTACCTGCGTTCCTGCTGGATGAAAGTTTTTCTGTCACCACCTTGCTGGCCTCTGCAACCGCTTGCAGCGACTGAAGGAGAGTATCTTCGTCCACTGATGAAGTCCGATGCCTTCTTTTGCGGAGAGGAGGTGAGGTAATTACCTCTGGAATAACAGAAATTACCTCACCTCCATCAGTGCTATTACTCGTCTCTTCTACTGTAACCAGTTCATCTGGAACGATTTCACATTCACTAGTGAAATTGTTATAAGTTTTCCTCCCCTTAATGTGATCATCAAGGAAAGACATGGCCTCCATCAACGGCCATTCTTTTCTTTGAGATGATCCAGCCCCACTTCTACAGGCCATTTCCTTATTTTTTTTCTCCTTGCAATATCGCTCTCTGAGAGTTTTTAATCTAGTCTGGCATTCCGACACCGGATGGTTCAACACTTGGGCAATTCTGGCCCACGTGTTCTCCTTCAACATTATGTCCTTATAACCTCCATGTCCTTTATCATATATGCACGGATTTTCTTGCACTAAACTTATCAGCAATTCGTCGAAGGTCACAAATTTATTGGCCATTTCGAATCAACACTTCGCAACAAAACTCCACAAACTCCTCTGCTCTACCTTTCGACTTTACACACTAACGCACAGCAATACACACGCATAAACAAGAATCGATCTGGAGTCGACCTTCCTTCTCGCGGATTTTGTTGTGCGTTTGTTTTTTTCATGCTGCTCTCTGATTGGTCTTCGGAGGAATTCCGACGTAAACTTAAACGTAGAAGCTTGGAGCTTGCGAGCTCTTAAGTTTACGTCTTACGTCTAAGTTTACGTCAAGGCATTGTGAATGATCTCGCTTCATAACCCATTTCTAGGTTTTGCGGCTACGTTACGGTTACGTTTAAGTTTGCATTGTGAATGAGGCCTTAGATATAGTACTATATGTCTATGGTTGGCTTCAAAAAGAATCGTTCATTGCCAGTCTAGTACTATATGTCTATGCCTTTAACACGAAAAATTTCGCTCACCGTAAAGGAATCGGTTCTTTGCAATGTGAACAGTTGAACGTTGTGATACCAGTCAATCATTTACGCGATACATTTAAACGTTAGTTTTACACAAAATACACATAGTATTGTTACTATTTAATAGTGATTCTATTACTGTATTACTAATTTATTAGTACTCTATTGGCTACTGCCGAATTCCTGCTAACCCACAATACGACTAATATTACTAGTTGGTAAATCGGAAGTTTATGATGGACACTTCCTTTGATCCAGTGAACTGATTATTCGTATTTTTCACGCTAGATATATACTTTTATTGTCAACGCAATTTTATAACCAACGCATATTTTTGCTAACGCACGTCGCTACCGACGGATCCAACGTGCTACGTTCGCGAGGGCCTACCGCCCCTCGCTTTCGCGACCTGGTTCGCGCCTCCGCTCTCGCTCCGGCGCTCACACTGTTTATAAACCTATCTAATTTTTAAGAGAATTTATTTTGAAGGAAACACTCATTTTTAAGAGAATTTATTTTAAAGGGTGTAGTAAATAAATAGAGAAAAAGTAACTCACCTATTGATTCGCATTATATATTTTTGCGATGTATGAATTGTTCATCTCGGTAGATAATACAAACCAATTTAAAAAACCTACAGGGCTTACATAAATTCCACACCAAAAAAGCGCCCAATTTCACGCCGACACAATGAGAAAAATGTATATCAAGAAACGTTCCTACGTACTTTTGATAATACACAAACTAAGCGAACAACACGAGAAGTGCACAGAAAAATTACGTAAATAAATCAAAGTAGTCATAGATACTTTAATTAATTCATTTTTTCATTGTTTTTTAGCTTTTTCTAGAGTGGTAAGAGGCCTTGTAAGCGAGAAGCCTTGGGCGTTCTTTGCAGTAAAAATCTTCAATGTTATATATCGTAAAATCAGTGGCAATATTGTGAAGTGATTTGCATTAAAAGAGTCTTATGCTGTTATAATTTGTAAAATCAGTAAAGTATTGTGAAGTGTCTAGTATACATTTTCCCCGCCAAAAAAGAACCATTTATAATAAACGAGAGAACGGAATCTTTCGGCTAGTGAACTGGTATACGTATGACGGAAAAGATCCCATTTTTGAAACAATTTTAAACAATTATTTTCTCAAAAAAGGCTTCAAATTTTTCTTTAAATTTCTTTCTCGTATGTAGCAAAGAACGGCAAAGAAAGTGGAGCTGGTCCAAATTTCGGCGTGCCCTCTGAATTTTTGAAAATTGAAAACAAAAAATTATCATTTCAAAAGTAGAATATTGATAATAGAATTTCTATGTTAAGTGAAATCTGTTTTAAAAGATCAGTTTTATGAAAAAGCCACGTACATGAAAAAAATCAGCGTAATTTGAAAATTTGAATTTCCCGCGCTCTATTTGCTAGTCTCAGAGTTTATCAGATTGGAATAGACAATGGCATCCCCACTGTAACATGGCAGTTTATAAGTCAAAGTTTCAATTGCGCAACATTGAGCAATTAGATTATTGGAACTGGAAATGCTGAGAGATTGCCTCAGTCAACCAACGACACCGCTCGAGGGTTAATCGTCAATTTTTTGTTGATATGATAGATTTAGTAGAACATATTTTAGTATGTTCTACGATTAGAGTTTTACAAAGAGTGACCGAAACATATTAATATGGACGGAAATTGATGTATTAAAATATTACGTAACCAGTTGAAATCTAAGTATTTTTCGCGATTTTTGAGATATTTATTTATTTAGTGTCAAAAACAGTTAAAATTGTGTGTGACGTACTTGGGGGAGAGGTGTATTCTGTGCACATTTTGTTAAATATTGGCATGGCTTCTCTAATACAAATTTAATTTTGAATAAAGATGGAAATGAACGTTTCTGTCAAGAATTGATAAAAACAGAAAATAATCGTCATGCATTCATGTCAAACGAATCGTCCATTCTTGCTTTAGCAACACCGCGAAGGCAACAGCGACGTATTAATTTCATTTATTCGCACGTTTTCATGACCCCCGGAATACCTATCCCCACTGCTCTTCATCAGTTGAATTCAAAATAAAGGATGGCAACGAGAATTGTTGACAGGAACCTGATAACTAGAATGTTCGCTCCCCTGTGATACAAACTATTTTGCATAAAAAACGAGCTAAAGATTTTGTATGAGTCCGGTCGTCGAAATATCCAAGACTTCTAGCAATATCTCACTTCTAGCAAAATGAGGGTTCAAGAAATGTGCGCGACAACCGCCACTGCTACAGCCACCGCCGTTGTATTATTAACTTCTGATGTTTAAAAGACTAAAATAGTATTTAATTGTCGAATTTTTTTGATATGTTAGCTTTAAAAGAATTGATTTTCACATCAAATGAAAATTTGTAATGAGTTTTAGAAGTGATTAGTAAGATGTGATAATATGGACAGAAATTGCGATATGTTACGTCACCGGTACTAACACGTGCGAGGAAGGACGTGCTGTTGTAGCACAAGTACCTCTTGACCTGCAGTTTAGAATCTATTTTGGGAATCGGTCTGGTTTCTTTTTCCTTACACGAATTTCCATTTCCTTTCGAACCTTTCTCTTTCATTTACGTTTTTAATTTTCAAACTTTTTCTTATGTCTTTATATTATTTCTTTTTCTCTTCTCCCCCTCCCCCTCCCTCTCTTTTCCTTCTTCGTGACACTCCCATTAGTGATCTCAAGGTGTCTCATCTAGGTTGATTCTAACACACAGTCGTTTTGAGATGCACATTTTGCTGCTGTATTATGGAGTCTAATTTGTTTCTTTCGTCATGTATCGAAATAGTACAGCCAATATTGTTTAATGATGTTTTAATGTATTCTAATGTTATTTAATGATGTAAAAATGTTATTTATAACTAATGTTATTTAATGGTATTAAAGTGTTATTTATTTACAACATGAACACAATGTTCTGTCTAGGTATACAACGTACAAGTTGCGTGACATTGCGGAGCGGTGCGGCCGAGGTGGGTGTGGCATTCTGAGTGGCAGGGCGGGTCGGTTTCAACCTGGGCAAGAGCCCTACGAACCTTGTACCATTAACATTCGTTCCTCTTGAACCCAGGTGACGCCCTGTAATTAGCTAATGATGAGAACTTATCAAAAGATATAACTAATAAACGTCGTAATCGAGCCCTGAAATGGGGAAAAAGACGTGTTGTATCAAAAGGAGTAGTAAGTGATAAGGCAACTGATAACTCTCGTTACAGATAACTCCTATGCATAGTAGTATATTACGTAACATGATGCGAATGACGTTTTGCGCCATTGTGGTCAATTTCGAGCTCTGCTGTAAGGAGTTATTGCAACGTGGTGCAATCCCCGATTTCCATCGAGTTATTTAAGCCGTGCACGTCATGTTTCCGCCGTCAGTTGAGCGCCGAGATGCTCCGTGTACGTCGTAATGTCAAACAAAGATGATCGTGTAGAGTAGTAACGCTCTCCCAGTCTTTGTAATTGAAGAAGAAGCGGTACGGTGACAACATCAATCGTGTCAACAAAAACGTTTTGCGTGTTTTAAAGAACTTGCAGTGAAGTGGTACAAAGAACTAATTCGTGAATATGCACTAGAACTGTTGCCAGAGAGTGAAGTGTACATGTGAGAACTATAATCTACCTAACATTTCTAGCTGGTATTGATAGTGGTATATTGAAGTCGAGAGGCCGGGTGTCAGAAGAAACAAGATGAGTTCTAACAGCGTCTCTAAAGACAACTTTTGCCACCCTAAATGTCATGAACATTTAAAATTCACTAGAGACTATGTACTATATAACAACGAGCCTAATGAACAAAGTATTAATGAATTTAATCAGTCAAGAGAACAGAGTACGACTAGTGAGAACGAAGCCAATGAACCAAATAAAAATGAACAGAGCATGTGTGAGCCAGATATGACATATACAGAGAATCAGGCTCTAACATACTCTTCTACAAGTGATCCAAGATTAGACTTCTTCTTCATGATACTTGAAGATACTCAAAGAAAAACAAATATTGAATTCCTAAGTAGATCTTGGGATTGTAATAATGAAGACACATTGAAAGCAGTGGCTAACCTAAGAGATGTGCGTAAAGGTAAAAGTATCAAACTTCAGTGGTTTTATTCAGCTTACTGGCTGTACACTAATTATCCAAGTGTACTATACAACAACCTAGATCACTTTGTCAAAATAGGATGTTGGAAAGATTTACTTAGTCTGTTGACTATTATACTATTTGATGGTACTGTACATGAGTATTTGATAAATGAAGCCAAATATACTACACGTACAAGACGTAGTCAGTTTATAAATCATCAATATGACAGCCACATTCTTCTTCATTACAAGGCTACTGCTGATAGAGAAGAATATGAAAACTATAGAATAAAATATGCTAAGGACAAGTATACTAATGACTGTAAGTATAGATTGTTTCACAATAAAATAGCTAAGCTGTTCTCAGATGGACTTCTCAGAGATCTAGAAAGGTCACGCCAAAACAAAAAAATATCTACATGTGCTAAGTGGGCTCCTAGTTGTGGGTGCCATTTTGATAGATATACTCTGATTGCTACTAGTATATCAAATAATTTAAATTTGTGTTCACCAGATGAAGACAAATGTGATATAACAAAGACTTATCTTCTTAGAAGAGAATATCAAAAACTACTTGTCACTTTAAGGAAATATTCCAAAGTTGTGGAATGTATCATACCACACTATGATCAAATAGACTATAATAATGTTCCAGCTAAAGCTTTACTTCGATACAACACGAGCTTCAAGAAGCATGATGGTGAAAGATATGAAGCTTTCTTAAATGATAAGAAATCTAGAGTGTCATCTTCTTGCTTGAAACCGTTTGAATTAATTATGAGGATGTCTCGTGGTAGTGATAATACACTGTTCTCTAGACAGTTTGATAACATTGTTAGTGATCTAAAGAAGAATAAAAATCTCTTTAAACAAGCAGTAGCAGTATGTGATGTGTCGGGTTCTATGCATGGTATCCCTATGATAGCTGCTATTAGTTTGACTCTTGTTGTAATGAGTCTTACTGAAGCCCCATGGAACCGTTATTGTATAACATTTAGTGAAGAACCAGAGATCTTTGAATTAGATCCATCACTTAGTATTGAAGACAAACTAGATAATTTAAGGGGTATGAAATGGGGTGGCAATACAGATCTTAATAAGGTGTTTAAACTCATAGTGGACACTGGTATTGAGAACGGTATTCCTAATGATGATATGCCTAAGGTATTGTTTATATTCACAGACATGGAATTTGATTATGCTTGTGGTGAACATACTAATGTGCAAGAAGCTAAAATTCTGTTTGAGTCAAAAGGATATACCTTTCCATTGATTGTGTTTTGGAATCTAAGAACAAGTGCATCTTTTCCCATCACAAGTAATGAAAAAGGTATAATGCTCTCTGGATTCTCTTCAAACCTACTGAAGTATTTAATGTGCATTGATATGAGTGATACAAATCCTATTCATTTATTTAATGAAATTATAAGAGATAAAAGATATTCTCTATTCAAGTGTTAGGGAGTGTTTTCTGTAGCATAGGACTCCAAAAATGAAATTGCAAATTTTATGATTTCTTGTGATCAGTACAGTATTTGTGCGGGTAGTGAATATGGTATAAATATCCTTGCCTGTTGTGCTCTTCATCGACAGTATGTATACAGCTTTAGACAGAATATTTTTGCGGCTTTAAAAGGGGATATTTGACGAGTGCCACTTTTCAGTGTTCTTTAGAGTAGAAATACTAATCTATTTTGATATTCATATGGAAAATTTATTTAATATTAACTTAAAGGCAGTTTTGTCTTGTAAATTAAAACAGTGAAGTGATGTTTCTTGTGATATTTTACTGTTGTTGAAATGTAAGAGTTTTATCTACATTTGTCCCATCGTATACTGTGATATTTTCGTAGCTGCCTGTGACTTTTCATTAGCTATTATGGTACCATCCAAATGAGACTTATATGTCACTACAGTGATGTCATTATGGTGGTGTTCAACCTTCCAATTGGATGACACCATAACAGCTGATTTACTTCACTGGCAGCTATGAATAAATCCAAGGATAATTGATTGTGATAATTATTAAATTGTATTGTATTGAAGAAACTACAACCGAAAAAATTGCAGAATCTTTGTGAAGAAAAATTAAATTTGTGATTGTCAATGTAAATATGTATATATAGTATGCAAATCAATTTTAATAAAATAAGGAAATGTAAATAAAAATTAACTGTGAGAGCAAACTGTTTTGATTTTTTCAGTACATTCTCTTTAAATTCTCTCTTTGATCATGCACCACAATCCTAGCCAAAAAGTACATCTGCACAATATATTTTGAAATCTGTTGGGAGAAAAATAAGTTAAAATAATATAAGCTTTGGAAATATTTTTTGAGAAATGTAAACTGGGATATCTTAAAAACAAAGGCACTGCATGATTATGGGACATAATTATATCATGGGGCTGAGGCATAAGTGAGTTCAATGCATTTAAAATAAAATACAGTTGACCTACTATTGTTAATAGAAGGATATGTTTTCTTCAGAATTAAAGGCAATCAATAAAATCACCTTTTTAATTCATGTGGACTACATGTATTGTGCTAATAATTTCTTAAATCTTTTAAATGTGTGTAATATGTAATCTTTTAAATCTTATGTAAATCGTTTAAATGTGTGTAATTTAATTGTATTTCAGTTGTAATGCTTTTAATTTTAACTTGTTGATTTTTTAGTTTTCCGCATTAGGAAGTGAGCACAAAAAGGGCCGCAAAATGTTCTGTGCGTTTTAACTTTACTTAAATGAAATAAATCTTAACACTACCTTTGAAGTTTACTTGATTGTCTTTAATTCTGAAGGAAACAAATTCTACTAGTAGTAGAGTTATGAAGTTAACAAACCCTATTAAAGGATTTGTCAAAACACTGCATCTGTGATTGCCAATGTATAATGACTAGGGGGTGGATTATGAAGTGTCATTTTTTTTTTCTTTTCACTTTAGAAGAATGCCTTTTAGTATAGAAATTTATTTTATGTTATGACAAAAGGAAATTACCCATTTTTATAGGTCGTTATTTTGAATTTTTTGTCGATTTCGACTAACAAGTCATTCTTTACATTTTTATGTCACTTTTAAAGCATGTTTTGATGATTTAATCAATTTTAATGTCATTTTTAATGGCGGTTGCTTCAAATGATATTTACGAAATTCAACACATTTTCACAGAATTACTCGGTAGCCTATTCGATTTGTTTGCTCAGAAATTATTTTGACTGCCATTGTAATGAATATCAGCGCCATTCAACATGTTCAGCACGTTCAACACGTTCAGCTGATTTTGGGATAACTATACACAGTTTTCCTGGTAAAGAACAGTCCAAACCAAAAGTTTGCTAGCTGAGTTCACTTGAACAAATGGAAGAAGCCTCGATTACATCAGTAATGTATCCAACAATTTGAGTTGTTCATCCGAACTGGTTTTAATACAATTTTTTACATCATTTACCTTTGGTTTTAGGGCATTTTAAGAGCATTTTATTGATAGTTTTTGGCGATGACTAGGTCATCCAAATCCGCCCCCTAATAATGACTAGGGCCGGGATTTTAATGACAAGTCATATATTTTTCTGAACCTTCGAGTGAATTTTAAAACAATTCATGCACAAATCCAGGTATTGTTGATTAGAAAAACGTACTTTTATTGTGCATATAAAGTCATATTTACACCTTTTTTAGTAAAATGTCATAAGTTGGCCCAATTTTGCCCAAAATGCATACATACGTCATATTTTTCAGGACAAAAGAATAGAAAGCTTGAAAATGTGTCTCACATGACAATGTTTCAGGTATATTGTCACAAATAAACTCAATAATTATACCACAAAGGATTATTTGAAACCTAAGTGAATTTGAATGGAGTGAGTTGAGTCGAACTCTTGGTCATGTGGTTGAAAAAGTGTACAACAAATTGCGGAGTGTTCTTCAGCGAAATCCTGGATATTGTACAATGTGCAAAATTAGCGATATAATTTCAGGAAATGCCACAACATTTTAAGACAATGAACCAAAGCTGCACTGCAGTGACATCGCCGCCTTCAAATGCGCTCCTGACATCATGTGATGTGTTGAGGAGCTTTCCCAGATACAAAACTATCATCAGTGATAACCGTAGGTCTTTTAACATGGAAAACCTGAAAATACACCTTGTGATGCAATGCAACTCTCTAGAAACTGAAGACTGAGAGGAAATTAGAAAACATTAAAAGAGAAGTATGCAGTAGAAAAGAAAGACATTTTGTTTGATAGGTTTTATTTTACTGAACTTGATTTTTTTTCAGACACAAGCTTTTTGTTAAATGCTTGTTAGTTTCAAAGACTGCAAACCGTATGTACCATACTCACAATCTGCTTTTGGGTGAATTTTGTATTTATGTTATACCTAAAAAATCTAACAGGAATTTTTAAAAAATATACTTGTATAACATCATATTTTATTTTTTTAAAGTCATATTTATATAGGTTTTAGGTCATAAACGCTTGCATATTTCGCTGATTTTTAGGTCATTAAAATCCGGGCGTTGATAATGACATATCCAGTGTTGCCCAGAGGAGTGGGGTGGGTGGGGGTTGCTGAGGTATCTTGCCCCAGGTCTTTAATTTAATTGGGGCCCTGAAATTTTCCAAATTTTTAAAATGTGTATTTACTTTTAATTCACGCTAAATGCTACATTTCTGTTGCATGAATTCTGTTGGTGAAGGGATGGGGGGGACGTCTTGAAATGACAGATCCTCATTGGACTTATTGCTCCTGGCCTCTTGTTTTCTCTCGGCACCCCTGTACATATGCTTCTAATAAACAAATAGATAATTACAGTGGCTGATAAACCATGCAACTGAAATTCATTACAATACAAATTCACAATTTCAATAAATTACAATTGGATGAAAATGTCTGTTCTGAATTTTTATTAAAAACCTTTTTCTTTTTATTGTTGCAATTGAAATGAACTCACTCATATATCAGATTTCTTGTTACAGATTTTACCAATAAAAAATTCAGGAACATGTGTCCAGGTTTAGCATCTCTGAGAACATTACCCTATCACATATTAATTTACAAAGCAAAAATGCTACATACATTGGTGCCAAAATTCCATCTTTGTTAGAGATGTGGGCTCTAGATTACATGGTCACATGATGAAGCTGAGTAAAGAATCAACAAAGTCTTTTTAGCAACTAAATTTTATTGGAATTTCTGTTGTCAAAGCAAGGTATGTTCTCTCTGTTTGCTGTGTTGAAAGGATGAGTTTTAAAATAGTCTGAATAGTAATGTACATTTTGTAAATACTAAGTGATCTTAACTGTGATAGAGTAAGTAATACATTATTTTGAATTTTGAAACAATCATATAAAACAAATAGAGATGTGTTGTCTGTACATCACTTCAAAAATAAGTAGATGGCAAATTGTTGCTTTTACCATTTTTGAATAAACAAAAATATGTTAATAAATAAATCACACTTTGTCTACATAACATCTTAGATCAAAGTATATTTTTGTCATCATCATCATCATCATCATCATCATCATCATCATCAAGGATTAGTCTTTTTGAATCCGTTATGACCTCTTTAAGAAACTGTTTTCTGCATCTCTTTGGTGGATGTCCTTTTATTCCGTGTTTGAGAGGAGTAACTCATAAGTTGTTGTGGGATTCTATTGATGAGCATTCTGAATAAATAGTGATAATGGCCCTGTTGTTTATTTTTTCATTTAAATTGAATATCTATAATTCTAGTCTTGCATCTGTTTTTAGTTTCTTATTTGTCCTTTTGGCTCTAGCAACAGCCCTTGAAAATCCCATCTCAGCTGATTGTTTTTGATGTGTTTGCTCTTTCGTCAGAATTCAACTTTCACAATCATTCAAAAGGGACATTAAGGGTTACTGTACTAAGCAATTCATTTGTACTTTCTATTTTAGAGCTATGAATTTTTTGATGCAGACATAGTTTGATTGGAGTATTACAATTTTACGATCATTAATCTTAATACATTCTGAACATCTAGTAATGACATAAAATTCATGCACCATTCTTTATAATTCTTTGTCCAAACTATGAAAAACAAATGAATAAAAAAGTTCAATATTTTGTGATACATAATTTTTTTATAATGTTAAAGAATTATTTATGGAAGCCAAAAGATAAATTCTGATTGACATGCATTTAAAAAACAAATTTTTTTTTGTTTGTTTTTATTTTAATGTATCTAAATTCAAAAACTAGTTTATATTCATTTCTAGAAGTCTAGGCACTTCTCGGGAGGAGGGTTGACGGCTTGTACGGGCGTTACTTGGCACTTACGTAGAAGAGGGGTCAGATTAGATGGGGTGGATAGGCAGTTAACGAGGAAAGGATGGACTGTACAGGTGCTGTTCTTCTACCTCAAGCGTGCATCATATTCAGACGTCAGAGATCTTATACAGAAAGATCTAGCTGGAGATATTTGTTAGAATTGTTCATTGATTACTAGCAATTCCGGGCACGTCAACTGCTAAGGTCATTAGTCCCGCAAAAGTAGTGCATATTTTTGTTCGGGATCTTACCCGATCCGCCCTTTGGCGGCTATCTTGCCCAGCTGGATGGCGAAATCGGCCACCGACCTATCTTCGGCTAGCGGGGTTTTCCCTAACCAGTATCTACCACCAGCGGGGCACCGCTTCAGCCGGGACAAGCAATAAGCTCCAGACCGGTCCCCCGGCATGTATGGTAGTGCAGTGCATGTAATTGTAAGTGTGTGTAAGGGGTAGGATAGGAAAAGGAATGTGAAGGAAAGATCGCGTGGTCCGTGGCCCGTTTGGTAGGGTACTGCTCCGGAATTCGCCTGGTGTTGATCGGAGAAACGACGGAAAACTACTGGAGAGAGTAGCCGGCCGCTAGGATTCTCTTCGAGAGGTTCGCTCTCTGGAACTCGACCTAGCTATCTGACTAGTGTCCAAAATTCTGCCACCGTCGGGATTCGAATCTAGGACCTCCCGGTCAGAGGCACTGCAGTGGCATCATTTGATGCCCTAAGCCACCTCTCACGGTTTAGAATTGTAGCGAGTGCCCCTTGCGTAAGTACCTCAAGTAAGTACCTTGCGCATCTTGGATGATCGCTTCGCGGTTTCACAGCGGAAGGCAGCACTATATATTTTTTTATTCCAGAAGATTGGTAGGGGGCTATCAATGGCACATTGTCTTGTAATAAAGTCAGTGTACATTTTCTAAGCGTTTTATTTTCGTCAAACTCTGACCTTGCGCAATGTCGGCCAACAATCATCTCGTGCGCCAATGCGCCCTCGGGGCAAAACGTCTAAGAACTTCAAAATTCTCGGAGTATATTTTGAGAATTGGACAACGTATGCAATTCAATCACTTGACTCATGTAAGAGGACTACACGATCACAACCTTTTCATTTTTTTTTAACTTCTGCCTTTCGCGATTTAAAATTCTAAGATTTTACCCGTTAATGCGTTTATTTTGCTAAGAAATGGAGAAACAGTCACCTTTCCCTCTCCAGAAAAGACTTCTCAAAGCATTTTTTGTAGAGTGCACCCCCAAGCAGGTGCAGATCTATTATTATTATTATTATTATTATTATTATTATTATTATTATTATTATTATTATTATTATTATATTTGTTGCGATTAAAACTTGCCTTATTCATATTTGTCATTCTTTTCCTTGTGAAATTTGTAACGGACAAAGCGATTTAGCCGTATGTTTTCAAAGGTGTACTCGCATTCGTTCATTGCTACTCATTCCACCATTTTTGAATCACCATTCCGTTATTCACATTATCACCTTTATCGCAATCTGTAAGCTGCCTCTGTGCCCTTAAGAGTTGACTAAAGGGGTTTAGTGTGCAGGGGTGTAAAGTGTACTAGGGTTTAGTTTGTTCACCAATATACCAGGAAATAAAGTGAAGCCATCAAATCTCCTCGTCTATTCACTTTTGTTTACTACGACCACATCTTACTCAGGGCCTTTCAAATACGCTCATTAGGTGCGAAAAGGGCGGCTGGCACAGCTGACTGCGGGCGCCCTCTCGGATCTCCTTTGGGCCGGCCTGGCCCTGCCCTTGACGCGGCCTCCTGTTTTCTCACAGCGCGTGGCGGCTGCGCGCACCGGAACCCGATCCCCACGCTCCACTTCCGCCGACGCGTAACCGGAACCGCCGCCGCCTCCGCCGGCGCTGCCTCCGGCACCTCTCCCACGACGCCCGGAGGCAGCCTCGTAAGCCCGACACGTGGGAGGCCGAGACGGCGGGGCAGCGGAGGGGGCGGGAGGGGAAGGGGAGGGGGTCGAGGGCGAGGCGGCTGGCTGTGGTTGACGGAGGCGTGGCGCAGAGGTGGACTATACAGTGGACTTATTGTACTGAACTTCTGGGGAGTAACATTTTTGGTTCACTACATCCGAGGTTCACTATATCCGATGATGTCGGGGTGGGGTGGGGTGCGTTGGGGTGGGGTGAAGTGGGGAAGGGGGTCGAAGCGGCTGGCTGAGGTTGACAGGGGCGTGGCGCAGAGGTGGACTATACAGTTGACTGAGGAGTAACATTTTTGGTGCAGTACATCCCATGATGTTGGGGTGGGGTAGGTAGAGGCGGCTGGTTGAATTCAACAATATCCGATCAAGTCAAAATTAAGTAGAACTTCTCCATAACGATTAATTTCATTAATATAGAGATACAGCAAAATAAATTAACGGCACGAACTGAACATTTCAATATCATAAATTATTATAAATATATTACATATTCTTAAAAAAATTAGTTTCTATTGTTTGCTTCTTACATTTTTCATTAGTAATTTGTCTTGATCCTTCTCCAGAGTTCGTGCTCTCTCCATACTTGATTCTGTATTGTCCTCTGTCTCTAAATATCGTAATGCTGTCTTGACACCCTTCAATGTCTCTTGCACTGTTGGAACACCGTCCCACTTTCCGAAGGCCTTTTTACGTACTTTGTAACGAGATGCTTTCGGTCGTCGGATGGCGCAAGCTGCTAATGAAAACCATCGCTTTTCCACCCGGCACTGCGTATATCACCAGGCTGCAGCAGGCGCGCGCTTGCTGTCGCGAAATATCAAGTAAAACCGAGATTGAAACTGAAGCAACTCATTGCGCGTCGCCACCGCCAGTTGTAGCCCACGTAGCATATGACCTTTGTTTCTGTAATGATACTGAGTAGCATCAGATCATCAGTAAGGTTCCCATTCCGGATCCACCACCATCACGTCTGGGAAGATTTCTTCGAATTTGATATTTTTTTTTCAATCTGCCTAGCGTTGGAACTTGTGTCACTGGGGTGATATATTATTTTTCAGGAAGAAATTAATTTTCAGGACATTGTATTTATTAGGTTCACGATAGCCGAGGTTCAGCTTCACTTACACCGAAATCTTTTTATGCTTATTTGTAATGTTAGTGTAACGGGACTAGTGACGTAAGTTTACTGTAAGCGAGGGTTCACTACATCCGAGTTCACTATAATTAGAGTCGACTGAATTTCAGGTTTTTATAACATGGCGCGTGAGGGCGTGTCTTCATGGTAGAATATGGCATGGTTTTTCGCGTCTTTCTCGGATGTGCCACTAGATGTCGCATGATTCGACCGTTGAATCGCAACATCTAGCGACACGACTGAGAAAGCCGTGCCGTTTTCCATCGTGAAGACAGGTCCTCACGCGCCATGTTATAAAATCCGAAGTATAGCTGCACGGATCGATACGTAGGCGGGAACTGGGAAAGACCATCTATGAGACGTAAACTGCAAGGAACAGAAGCAAAATTGAAGGGCTTGACTTTAATGGGGTTTAGTCGAACTGCAAACTAACTCCCAGCATAACACAAATATATAAAGAGATTAATTGGAGGTAGAATAGTAGTGTGTGGTTGAAGCATAAGTGGAAGCAAGGTTAGATATGGAACATAAGATAAATACGAAAAGAATGTGATGGGATTCCATGATATTGAACCTCACGAACCGGTAATAATAGTGAGGAAGGAAGTAAATAGTGAGGTAGCAAGGTGGAAGATTTATAATAATTATAAACAACAGTTACAATTATTGTAAAGAAGGAAAGTAGGTATAAATTGTCAGGTATTTGTTAAAAAACAAAAAGAAAGGAAACGATATAACTTTTTCATTAGAAAATATATGTAGAGGACGAGGAAGATTAAATTTTAGAAAAGTTAGAAGGTATGAAGAATTTGCTACTTCATAATAGAATTTCTGCTCAGAGAATGAAGGAAAAAATAGCTGGTAAGTAGGGAGTGAAGAAAGATAGGATACTGGAAACAATTGCTTGAAATCAAATGTAAGGTTGATGAAACGTGTAAGGAAAATAATAAATAAAATGAATATGAGAAAATGTTACGAATTGGATCTAAGTAGGTTAGGATGCAGAAATGATAGAAATTAAGCAAAAATATGCAAGCAGGGAATGTGAGAAGAATGATTATCTAAGATGTTTGAAACAAGCAAGTTGTGTCAGAAATAGTTGTAGAAGTAGGGTGGTGTTTTTTGTAATATTGTAAATATTAATATCCTTTACACGCAAATCCAACTTGCAACTCCGAAACAAGATTACGTAAATAAAATGATTATCCTGAGAGAACTGCTTTAGTCAAGTAAGGAGCCCATTATTGATGCTATAATGAGTAGAGAGCAATAAAGATGAAGTTCGTGATGATGAAATGACAATAAATGAAAGAACTACGTACCAAAATAGAAATCAAATGCTTTTGTAGTAGTGCCGTTTGTTAAGGCTGCATTGCAACATTTATCCAAAATGTAATAATCGATCTGGTATGCTAGAAAGATTATTTTAATTTTGAACAAAATGAGGCACAGAACTGTATGGAGCCACGCCATTCAACTGGAGAATAGTAATAGTAGATGGCTTTCAGATCAACTCGGCGATTATACTCGTAATTGCGGTGAGGCTGAGAAGAAATGTCAGAAAATAAACTTACATGCAAAATCTAATAAAATCAGAACAGTAATTGTGATTGTCATGTGAAAAACACTGGAAAAGGCCATATAGAAGACGTAATTGCAGCGAAGTGCAGGTTACAATTATACGCAACAATATAGTGAATAGTGGAGACTAACGGAAAGAGCAGGGAAATCTGGTACGTAACTAATGCAGTCTAATTAAGGTTAGCAGCAATAATCGGAGAGATTAAAAGGAGAATGGATTATGAAGAGAAATTATTCGTTTGTTGCAATATACGAGGTTGTAAGCTCCTGGACGGCAAGAATGTTTGAAAAACTGGGTCAGAATCAACGTAGAATCGTCATTAAACCAATTGAATTGTTATTCAATAATTATAGAGTGGAATTAGCACTACTTGCGAAACACGTATTAATTATTTGAAATGAGATATAAAAGTTACATTATACTGAGACACTATATTTCTTTTTCGCGAGATCTCGAACTATCTGGCGGTCCTCTTGACAACTGACCGCGACGAGATGTGACGGACAGAAATATTAACAGTAACGGAGGATTACTCCAGATTTAATGTAGAAAGTAACGGAGGATTACTCCATTACCGCTCCACACCCAAGAAGGGGTTAGGAGACGCGTTGCGTCGTGAGTTGACGCAACAAATGGAGAAAAAAACCCAATCGAATGAGATATTTCGCCGTCTTTTAGATACTGTAAGTTCTTTCACAAGCTATTTCCGGAATTATATATATACATAGAAATCCTTTGTGGAATATAAAATTAATATAAGTAATGATATATACAATGCGTTGTAGCAGGTATAATCAATGTAGTACAAAAAGTTTCGCATGAACATAAAAAATGCCGTTGTAAATGATACACGGAACACAATGAAAGCATTCGAGCAAGAGAACATTGAGTCAACGAATTGAGAGAAAGGGTAGAAAGCGTCGATGAAAACTGAGAGGTGACGTCGGTAATATCGAGCTACCTAGAATGCGTCCTCCGAGTTAAGTATAAAACAGTAAAGTCGCAGAGCCTGTCGATCAAAGAGAGCAAACAGAGGGGGAGGCGGATAGCGACAATGACAGTGGAGAGCGACGGCGGCGGGAGTCGGAACGACCGGATGTGCGGAAAGTGGAACGCAAATGCAAATGAGAGGGTGAAGTAGAGACCGACTCACCGAAGTCTCTTCCGGGACTCAGAGAGAATTCCATTCAAGTCCCTTCGTAATATTTGCAACAAGCACACTGAAGTCCGGCGAAAGTTAACTCTATCCTCAAGAGATTAGGTTATTTCAACTTCAACTTACTCGCACGCTACAGCGCAAAGCACTCAGCGCACAGTGTGGGTAACTTGTTTACCGAGTGGCAGTTTATTGAGAAGTTGGAAGAACGAGAATTAGAGAACATACACTGGAATGTGCAATCTATGTGCGTGATACGGAGAGCGATTTTAGATTTAGAAAAGAGGAAAACTGATGTCAATTTGAAGACATTTTCTAATAAAAGGTATTCTACGAAGTATGAAGGGTTCTTCGTAACCAAACAAAGACGACACCATTGAAACAGATTTACGTATAATTCTTGGTTCCATTTCGCTCTAGCAAAATTATCAAAACATTTCAAGCGTGTTCAAGCAACAAGAAAATACAGAAACAATAACCCATCATAGATTAAAGATGGAAAATTGTAGGTCAGTTAAGATCTTATTTAAAAACTCACATGTATGCGGCGGTACCTTCTCCGTAATCTTTTGCGGAAATCCAAGAAAGTTTCATATTTGTTGGAAATATCTTTTAAAAATCGCCAAATTAATTTATTACACCTGAACATCTACAATGCACTACAATAAATAAAAAAATACAAAATAGAGGAAGAAACTCACTCGATATCGTCCATGTATTTTGTATCATACCAAATGATACGAGAATAAAAAGTTAGCTATTAATAATTCAGCAATAATAAAATACTAGTTTGCCAGAAGAAACAATTTTCCTTACTTTTGAAAATGGGTATTGATGGGATACATCACGGAAAACGCCCGATCAGATAAGACGGCCGCTACAATTCTCGTCTTGACAGTGGTTAGTTAAATTCAACCTAGATATGTAGCTATTGTCAAAAATCTGCAACCATTCGAACACGAACTCTAGCACCTCCCGGCGAACGATACTGAAGCGGGCAACGGAGTTCCCGCTGAACTCTCGCAGCTGGCACGTACTTTAAAAACAGATCTAAAAATATTGGAATTATATTCAAAAAAATTCTTTGAGAGAAAGTAATATTAAACAAAATATTCATAATTTCTTTTATTTAGATGTCTATTTTTAAATTGTTTATAAATAATACAATACGAATGAGAAATAAAGTATAAATTGAATAGTTATAATCGCAAATAAATTCAAGTAAATATTTTTTTAATTTTTTTGAAAAAAGCACCAAGTGGGGATGGCAGACTGGACTATAGTCCGGGGCCCCGCAAATCAAGGGGCCTAATGATGGGACTGATGAAAAAATACTAAAAGATTGAAAAAGAAATTAGAACTCTAGAAAATCGTTATCGTAATTAAGTAAGTCGCGGTCCAGTAGTCCGACATTTCATACAATTTTCAATATTTTTTTTACCATAAATATCTCATTATAACCATACTTATAAGGAAGGACTCTATGAAATGAATCAAAAGACGCTAACATTAAAATAAGTTCTACTCAAATTCATATTACTATTTCATGTGTTTAATAGCACGTAATTTTATTAAAATGCTTAAATACTTTACTTAAACTTAATACTTGAATACTGTTTAAAATATATTTCCAAAGACTTTTTCTAGCTTAAACATAATTTTTGTCATTTCTTGAAATAAAAAAAGCTCATAGTTTCTTCATAAAGCGTTTACAATTTCATCTTTTCGAGAGGGTGGGGGTACGTTTGCTATGTTTTATCACTGCTCTGGACCCAAAATTGTCTGGCTCCGATTTTGATAGCACCTCTTAAATGCATTGTGAAAGTACCCGAGCCGTCCTTGCAGTGGTTTCGGCCCACTGTGCGCGTGGCCGCGCGGTCGCCGATGCCGCGGCGCCGCGCCGCCCAGCTGTCGCGAAGGACGCCCGCGCTGTGTTGCCGACGCGCACTGCCCAGGAGGCGTGCACCAAGAGCAGGGGGCACGGTACAAGAAGCTTGAATTATAATAATGGCCAATTCCCAGCACCAAGCGGCAGGCAGGAAGAGAAAGTGGAGAACGAGGAAGAGCACAAACCACTAACGTCAGGATTATTAACATACTCCATTTTCACAAAAACTTGAGAGAAGCGTAACTTACGAATGACCAGAGGACTGTTTTGGAATATTTTGCGGTGTCTTCCGACCGTCCAGACGCGCATTCTCCCCTCTCCTCGCCCATGAAACATGAGGAGCCCTAGGTTATCGCGGTTGGCATGCGGTCCCTTCGCCTGCGCTAGCGAATTCTCTGGGCAACATTATGAACTATTTGAAACTTCTCACAAGACTGACTGGCGCTCGGTAGTAAAACTGAGTTATTTTTTCGTATCTGTTTTAAGGCTTTCATAATCCCGATAACTTTTTAGAGGATTACAAAACTTACGAAATATTTATTATTCACTTCGAATTACTAGTTATACTGGCGGTATTCGCGATGCATCGGAGAATTCGCCACTGTGTGTAGCACCACTATTCACAATTTTACTCATTTGATATTTTGAAGTGTCCATAAAATAAAGAACCAAGTAACATTTCATTGTTATACGAAATGTTGTTCAGGAAGGAATATCTTGTCCTTTTAATGAAGTTCATTGCAGGGACCAATAATTACAACAACAGGAAAGTATTCTTTGTATAATACTCTCTGATTGTTTATAAACACCTGGCCACACCCACGTGTCTCTCACACGCAGGGCGGCACTGTTATGTCCATGTCAGAGAGTATACGTCCCTGATATCAGCACGTGACCACATGTGACAAGTTGGGCAGGAGTTTTTAATAATTTTACCTGAGGCAAAACATCATAATGTATTATTTTACAATCTTGTGTCACACGATAAAAGGAAATCAGATGAATTAATGCAAATATAACTTGATAGAATTAAAATACAATTCTTGCTCGTAACAGTCACTGTGAGTCACTTCGAGTAAATACCTCCTTCGAGTAAATACTCCTACGTAGAGATAAGATAATTCGTAGTGGAAAGCTGATAGAAAAATCGGATCGCTTGTCCATGGAGTGGTCGTCGTATTCCGTTCAGAGTGGTTCAGAGAAACGGAAGGGCTGGGTAGAGTTGCCTTATTTCCGAAGTTTTTTAATAAATGACACGCTTCAATTTTCGTAAATCACAATCAGTAGGCTTTCTTGTGTGACGTGTTTTAAACTGGTGCCAATGAACAACCGATTTGTTAAGTAAAATGTGAAGTCACATTTAGGTCAATATATCGCTAGATTTATGTGCCAAAAAAATAACGTTTGTGTACCACTCGCGCAACTTTTCTTGAACGATAGATTGACGAAATGCGGGCGGAGTGGGGGTATTAGTTACAAAGACAGCCACTAGAGTATTTTCAGTAATGCCAACCTTTGGTAGATGAAAGTCAAACCTGCTACGTTTGCGGCCAGGTCAACGCTCTGGGTAGGCAACAGCAGGGACACTAGATGAATTAAAATGTATTTAAGTAGCCGGCTTGTGTAGATCTTTGCTAATTTTGACAAGCATTCTTGTCGATCTACAGCATGACTGATAGGATGCAACAAAACCTTGTTCTCCTTTTCCACTTCACAAGATTTCACAACTTTTTCTATAATTTTGCGTTCGCCGCTACGATACGTCCTCCTAACTTTTTCGGGAGTTTTAGGTGCCTCCCTTGAAGGATCTGAACATGCCTCAGCCATTTCTTCATTTACTGATAATAAACCTGAACAGACGTTCTTTACTATGAAAGCTATTAGCTTATGTTTCGCGCCAACGAAGTTTTAATGCTGGGAATGTTGTCATCAGTGCTCGCTGCGATCTTTTGCCTTCAGCTGTTTATAGCTCCAGGGAGGGGGAAGCAAGGTCATCGTTCAAGAAAAGGTGCGCGAGTAGTAAGAACTGCGTAGAACTTCGGTACGTGTCCTGTTCAAGTAGTACTGACAAGATGGGCGCTCAATTCCATTCCACGGATTATGACTTCTGCAATCCAAAATGTCATGAACATTCAAGGAGGACTAAAGACTATGTACTACCAAGATATAATGAATTTCATGAACCAAGTGAGCTAAGTGAGAAAGAACCAAATGAACCTAGTAAGAATGAATCTATAGAAACAAGTCAGCCAGTGATGAGTTATACAGAGAACCTTGCTTTGACATACTCTTCTACAAATGATCCACGATTAGACTTCTTCTTCATGATACTTGAAGATACACCTAGAGAAACGAATATTAAATATCTTAGTGAATCATGGTATTGTAATAAAGAAGACACATTGAAGGCAATAGCTAACCTAAGAGACATACGTAAAGGTAAAAGTATCAAAATTCAGTGGTTTTATTCAGCTTATTGGCTCTACATTCATCATACACAGGTTCTGTACAACAACCTAGAACACTTTGTTAGAATAGGATGTTGGAAGGATTTACTTAATTTGTTGACTATTATACTATTTGATGGTATGATACATGAGTACTTGGTACGTGAAGCTAAATATACTAAACAAAGAAAACGTAGTAAATATATAAACCATCAATATGATAACCATATTCTCAATCATTATGGTATTACTGTTGATAGAGAAGAATATGAAAACTATAGAATAAAGTATGCTAAAGACAAGTACAATGATGATTGTAAGTACAGGTTGTTTCATAATAAAATAGCTAAGCTGTTCTCAGAAGGTCTTCTGAGAGATCTGGAAAGAACAAACCACAACAAGAACATTTCTACGTGTGCTAAGTGGGCTCCTAGTTGTGGGTACCACTTTGATAGATATACTCTGATTGCTACTAGTATATCATATAATTTAAATTTGTGTTCACCAGATGAAGACAAATGTGATATAACAAAGACTTATCTTCTTAGAAGAGAATATGAAAATCTGCTTGTCACATTAAGGAAATATTCCAAAGTTGTGGAATGTATTATACCACACTATGATCAAATAGACTATAATAAAGTTCCTGCTAAAGCTTTACTTCGATACAACAAGAGCTTCAAGAAGCACGATGGTGAAAGATATGAAGCTTTCTTAAATGATAAGAAATCTAGAGTGTCATCTTCTTGCTTGAAACCGTTTGAATTAATTATGAGGATGTCTCGTGGTAGTGATAATACACTGTTTTCTAGACAGTTTGATAACATTGTTAGTGATCTAAAGAAGAATAAAAATCTCTTTAAACAAGCAGTAGCAATATGTGATGTGTCGGGTTCTATGTATGGTATCCCTATGATAGCTGCTATTAGTTTGACTCTTGTTGTAATGAGTCTTACTGAAGCCCCATGGAACCGTTATTGTATAACATTTAGTAAAGAACCAGAGATCTTTGAATTAGATCCATCTCTTAGTATTGAAGACAAACTAGATAATTTAAGGGGCATGGAATGGGGTGACAATACAGATCTTAATAAGGTGTTTAAACTCATAGTGGACACTGGTATTGAGAACGGTATTCCTAATGATGATATGCCTAAGATACTCTTTATATTCACAGACATGGAGTTTGATGAGGCATGCGGTGAACATACTAATGTGCAAGAAGCTAAAATTGTGTTTGAGTCAAAAGGATATACCTTTCCATTGATTGTGTTTTGGAATTTAAGAACAAGTGCATCTTTTCCTATCACAAATAATGAAAAAGGTATAATGCTCTCTGGATTCTCTTCTAACTTACTAAAGTATCTAATGTGTGTTGATATCAATGATACAAATCCTGTTCATTTATTTAATGAAATCATATGTGATGACAGGTATTCTGTGTTTAAGTGTTAAGGGAGTTGGCTGTAGGTATGGCACACCAAATTTACCCTTGAAAATTTTTTAGGGAATTAATATTTAGTGTTTTGACTGTTAAGTTGGGAATTATGAGTTCCGACTGTCGAGGTAGGTATTATGAACAAGGTTGCTAACGAGGTATAGTGTCTTATTTTTTTAAGACTAGATAAGGGAGTTATATGTAGCCGCCATCTTGAACCCAGAATGTCAGCTTTTGCTGTAGTACATTAACACAGCTGTAAATTTAACCTTGTGTCAATGTACAATTCATTAGAAAATCTTTCAATATGTTTTTAAATGAAATTAATTTGGGTTTTTAAATTGCATAAGCAGTTTTTTGTCATACAATATCTTCTTCAGGAGCACTATTTTTGTTTTGAGGGTGGTTTCAGTGTGAGGGCCGTGTAGATACCTTTATTTATTTTTTTATTTTTTGTATCATTATTATGTACTTCTGCATTTAAAATAACAGGTTCATTGTTTCTCGTAAGGGTCTTCTTTGTGAAGGTAACAACTTCAAATGTGTATATGTATGGGAATGGTAGGATTTATAATTTTTTGAACAAAGCAGTATTATGGGATTTGTAATTTTTTTCAGCTCGATGCTTTTGAGTGTTCATCAGTATACTCACTATTTGCTTTGAGGATTATGAAATTGTTGATAATTATGGGAAATTTCCCTACAATATAATTCCATATTTTGGATGTGAATGAACATTTCCAAAGTATACTCTATGTAATATGCCTAACTTCAAATGTGACGTATCTATGAATAATAAAGCAAAATGTGACATATTAATCTTGTTATTTAGGTCTCTAAGGTGAGAGATTTGCATTATTACTTCCTGCATCATATTTCAATAAACTGATGTTGAATTTTAAAAAGAGAAAACAATATTTATAAACATTATACTGCAAAACTCTCTGATCATAACCTTGTTCTTCCTTAAAATTATAATTTTCTACCATTTTCTTGCATAAAAATGCACACTCTCAACATTTAATTTAAATAATCTAATTACTCAACTCAATTTCTACCGTGTTTGAAATTCACTGATTTACTCTTTATCAACAATTAACTGGGTTTACAATGTGTTACTGCACAATACAGTCAAATGGATTCAAGATGTGACTGTAAACACCTATGTATTATCTATCACTCTACTTTCTTGGTTATTTTCCTTCTGGTTTGTGAATTCAGATAAAATAGTTTGTGCTTTTTTAAATGTAGACTGTTGGTAAGTTGAAGATGCTTTTTAATCATCTGGTGCTGCTTTTCAGTGTACTTTTTAATTGTTTTGTTAAAAAAGTATTTGATGGGTAGGCATACAAGGGAAAAACAATAAAAGACTATTTTGCAGGAATTTAATCTACGTTTTTAAAATGTAATACAGGGATGAAAATCTAATGCCACAAATTTTGTTACCTACATTTCAAATATTTTTCTAACCCACCTTACTATTACTATTGTTTAAGTCCTAAATTATCATGAAATCTGCTAACTGTTCATACATATTACTCTAAAAAAAAAAAAATCTTAAGTCCTTTCTTACCTTATGTTATTCAATGTACTAAATTATGAATTTAATATTATGCTGGCATGAATAAATAAATAATATGGAAATTCAGAATTATTTAAGTACACCTCTTTGTATTTAGATGGACTAGATTTTAAATAAATTATTTACTTAATTTAAGGTCATTATGTTCATAAATTATTATTTGTTAAAATCCTGTTAACGGTACCACGTTTCAAGACACAGTGTCACCTTATCTTCAGGTACATCTGCAATGATGTATAACATAAAATTATATGTAATGCTAATACAATGTAATTAAGATTTAATAACAATTTACAACACATTAAATTATCTGACAATCAAATCAAGCTCTAGTATAATTAAATCTATACATGAACAAATTAATCATTTAAATGTCTTGACTGATTTTAAATATTGTAAAAATTATTAGAGACAATTTTCAAAATAATTTAAAATAATATGGAAGTTGAAATAGATTTGAAGTTCTTAAAATTGCTCATTGTTGACTGTGTGGTAATCCTGGAAAGTGTAGATTGGCTCGATCTGAACAGAACTTCTTCAGATTTTGTAGGTCATTATACTTCACTTTTGGAAGTGGAACTGAACTTCACCTTGCACATTGCTCATATGGGCATTTGCTAGCATCTTTAATTCTACATTTTTGAGCTCTTTCCCCCACTAATTTGATAATTGTTACATTCTTCTCACTACTGTCTCCAAATAGAATAATTTTTCGGTTTTAACCTTTTGGGGTCGGACCTTCTTTTTATAATGATTATAAATTTATTGAAAAATGAAAATGAACTGAGGAACAAACAAATTTATTTTTCAAATTGCCAGTGATATTATAGTGAATATAGAATGTTTTAGTGATCCTGAATCCAAGCCTATCTTCAGGTTTTTCTAATTGGCTCTAGTTTTTCAGATACAGGGTTTTCTTCAAAAAGTTGTTTTTATTTTCTTTCTCTTTGATGATAGATGAACTACAAAATTGTATATTTTTATTTCTAGTGGTTTTTTAAAATCTTTTTTCTGTATCATGTAGTTAAGATTAAAATTTGTTTTCATTTTTAATTATGGTTTTATGTTTTTCTGTTCCACCTTTGCAAGGATAGGAGTTCTAAACTAAGAGGTTGCTCAAACTACTCTTTATCTGTGAAGAAATATGAGTTCTTCATGAGTAGGTTGTTTGTAACAATTGTAAAGAATACATTCTTCAAACTATCAGGATAACCATCATTGACTTTAGTCAAGCAAGTATAACTTGCATACTTTGTAATTCACTTAGGTGACCAAGGTAAGTCTTGGGATACCAACAAGTTTTGTGAAAATTATATGGAGTGCTTAAAACAGTGGACTAATGGAAAAAAAGAAAGCGAATATTTTGAAGTGCCTTTGGTGTTGAGAAAGCCAGGAAACCACCACAAACACTGTTACTTTTGAATATAAAAGGTTTCAATAGATTTGAAAAAAAATATAAGTAGGTGTATCAAGATCTGGAGTCAACCAGACAACATATGCCTCACAGCACAGACGTTCCTGTTCCAGTGAAACGCTCTGAAATTCCGTTGTCAGAAGGTGCGTACTTGGGCTGTCAGTAGCAGTTGTTCTAAATTTGAAGGAAATGCTTTTTTTCACTTCTCAGCCGTTCTTCTAGGAAGAACTCAGGGGTCTGATGCAAGACTTCAAACTGTCTTTAAGATTGCATCTGAACTCTTGGCATTTATGGTAAATGAGAAGTTCTGAAGTCAACAATACACTCGTCACTTAGGATAGATGTTTTCTGAGAGTTTAACATGCACTCAGAAATTCCATTGTCAGAAGAAGACTTGGGCTGTGTCAGTAGCAATGTATCTGAATTTCAAGGAAATGCTTCAACAGTTCTTCAAGGAAGAACTCTGGAATATAATACAATACCTCAATCTGTCTGAACAATAGCATCTGTACTTTTGGCATCTAGGATAAATGAGAACTGTCTTAAGCCAGACTTCTTCCATATTGCAGTGAAGGTCCAGAACTTCAACCATACTACAACAAAAAATACCCCTGAACTACTTATGAAACTTAATGTGTTGGTTTTAAGATGATGAACATCTTTTTTGGACAGCAAATTGGTTATGTTAAATTCCATCTTTCATTTGCTTATGAGATAGTTGAGCACAATTGGATACTTCTAAAAAGACAACATGGTCTACAAAAGAAACATGACAGTTGGTTTAGGAAACATTATGTTTTGTTAATTAGGGAAAAAATTATTCTCCCACTACTGCACATCACTGTCAGTAGGATTAGGAATATCTTTAATCCTATAATTGGCAATAAAATATTTATTCCTCTATGTAAAGAATTGCAGAGAATGAGAAACAGGAAGCTTAACATAACATGCAAGGTAGCCACCACCCAAGTATATTATTTCCTAACAAAATTTTAAAAAAATACAGAGAAATAGAAATTTCATATATTATTACTCCAAAAATTTAATATTTTAAGTATGTTACACTTCCAGTAATTTAAAATGAACAGGAACTTTGATCGTTTTTACCTTTTACAAAGAATTTTGAGTGTTTTTTCCAATGAATGCTTCACTTCTGCACATAATAGTAAGACTCTTCTCTAAATTTTTCAGCTTTGTATTCTAAAACACACATTTTTCAAAACTGAAAAACAATTTCATATTGGAGCTATAATAATTCCATCAACATCAGATAAACAATTACTAACCATTCCTTCGATTTTTAATTGTTAAAAATTGGAATTGACTCGATCATATTTTTGTTTGCTCCATTTACATTTGAGAATATGTGAAATTTCTCAACAACATTAACATCAACCTTCAGAGAATTCTAATTTATGCTAAGCAAAGAAGCTAATAAGTTGGTATTGTTGGAAGAGGTGTGAAAGGTGTATTCTTATGATACTGTTTTACTACTTTGTCTCTATCTAATGCAGTGCTGAACCGAAGCTGGACAAATTTGGGCCCAGCGCAATGCCTGTCCCCCAATTTGAAATGTGAAAGTTGTGTCAAGAAACTATATGAGTTATTTTATTTCAACCAATAACAAAAATTACAACGTTTAAGCTACAAAAAGTTTTTGGCTATATATCTTAAATGATAGTTGTTAGTAAAAGTATTTAATGATCAAATAATACAATTTTCATTGTGAGCTGAAAACGCTAAAAAATAGCTAGTTAGTGTTTAATAAAATCACTTGTTAAATATGTGAAATAATAAATACGAATTTCAGTAGAACCTATTTTAATGCTACAGACTCATTACTACCAAATACTATAGACTCGTATATAAATAGGCAAGGCAATGGTAAGATTTCAAGCTCAATGAAAAGAGGCTTGCACGGATCACGTGGATGGGATTTTTTCATTATTCGGATAATTTTCTTTTGCAATCTAAATGTCTGGGAACTAAAGGATGAGCTTCCCCAGAATATTATGCCATATCTCAGGTGGGAATGTACATTTGCAAAATACTCGCAACGAACTGTATGAAGGCTGACAGAATTAGAAAGAATTCTGAATGCATAACATAATGAACTTAATTTAGTGTTTAATTCTGTTATATGTACATTCCGTTTGAGGTTTGAATTGAGAGACCTAGAAATTTTGTTACCTTAACAACCTTACCTTAACACCATTACCTTAACATCACCTTTTTTTCTGTAGTATTTCACCCAAACAATGGAAGTTCAACAATGGTTCTAATTCTGAGGCTTTGATGGGAAGGCATTTTGGAAATAGGAGTAAGAAACTAAATCCTTCCATTAATTGTGGGAATTCTGATTTGGTGTTGTTGACGCTCTTATGAGAAGAAATAAAAGAGGTAATCTTCGTCAACATATTATAATATGTTGGCGAAGATGACCTCTTTTATTTCTTCTCTAAATCCTTCCAGTTGAGATATGCATTTTGCTACCTACAAGACTAATGAAGCAAAAGCAATTGGTAAAATTTCAGATTACTTACTGGGATTGGATTGTTTATTTATTGGGAAGTAGCGCCATTTATGCTTCTGTCACAATACCAACCTCATGGATTAAAAAAAATGGATTAATTTAGCCACCATAACGGAACTAATGTATTTTTGTAAGCTCGGTCAACGAATACCCGCGAGCGGGAAGGCGTAGTTTGCATTCTCAAACGTGGAAGACCCATCGCTGCGCGTCTCCAATTTCAGAGGAGGCTACGGCCTACGCGGTTAACTCAAAACTTTCTTGTCCAATATTTGTAGTGTAACGGAGAGTACAACCTACGGATTTACCTAAACCATCGTGTATATCCAAAAATGTTTTCATTAGAAACTAAATGAAAGTATAAACATTTGGCACATCAATCCTGGGTGGGCAGTAATGGAGAGTTCTACTAGGAAAAGAAATGGGGTCACCCTCAAGCTTTGTGCAACCCGTCCGCAACAAATATTCGACGAGACGGTTGTCCAAGTCATTCTCTTTGTTCCAAATAATGTTCATGCAAAAGGTCGCGCAATAACCGACAATGTCGCCGTTGCGATTGTGCTGCACCTATGATGCAAAGACGTACATCATGGCTGCACTGTGGTAACGTAGATTAACACTATTCATGGTGGAAATAACCATGAAAATTATATATATATTTATACAAATTTTTCTCTCTACAATAATTTCTCGCAAAGATCTTAGCGTCCGGCTTGCTGGGTCAATGGGTCACGATATATTATAATCCTTATTACCTTTATAATAGATTATAGGATCCGCTGACTATACAGCGCAGCTGGGAATCTGAAATAGAATGATTCTAATTCCTAGTTCATTACTGTTTGGATTGACTAAATGAAAGATCACTTTCTTTTCTAAAGAACAAAATTTAACAAAGTTTATTGTTACCTTTTGCAAACAATATAGTGAATTTAATAAATGATTTTGATGTTAGGCCTTTGATCAAGATATCTTTGAATTTAGAGTTTTATACCGCGGTTAACTTATCTATTCTTCGTTGATGTCCCTCGAAGACTTCTCAGTCGAAATATCTTGCGAGCTTGCCGTAGTCCAAAGTTCCAAGAAATCCTCTTCTGCTCCTATCCAAGATGGTGTCAAACTATCAATATTATCAGTCCCGATTACGTCCTATGACATAGTCCCGAAACCTATAACTCGATTACCACTCCCGACAAAGTCCCAATTTATGCATCAATATTACTTCCACATGCAATATCTGCAATATCATTTACTGTCCTTAAACTTTCACGATCTGAAAACCCGACTCTGACTATTTGCATTACACTCGCTCCCTCTCACGAACCTACGATCAGTTCAGACACGCGATGCCGGTCAGAATTAATCCTCCTGCATGATTCACCCCTCGAAGCTTCGTATTAAACTCCCTTCTTTTTTTTCATAACATTTGACCGTCCTTCTCTCACCCAGCCAATCCATGCGTTCGTTATATTTTGGTGTAGCTGACCTTTCGATCGTCTAAACTTCTTAATGCATATTCCACCATATAGTCTTCAAATAAATGTTAGTTTATTTTCATGTGACATATCGGTATGTCACAATATATTTCATTAGATTATATATATATATATATATATATATATATATATATATATATATATATATATATATATATATATATATCCGAAGAAAATATTAAAAATGATCCGCAGGAAATGTTTAATTGTAAGTAATTTAGGGTACTAATTGTTAAGATTAGTGATTCATTAAAATACATGTGCAGTAAGGAAAATGTTAAAAAACTTGGAATGTTTTAAAATAATTATGTACACAGTTTTTTCCTTGTTTATTTCTTGCGCGATCTGTAAATATGAGTATGAAGGTTGAAGAGAGCTTTTGTATTTACTGTTGTATATATGGGAACATGGAAGGAACCTCCTCGTGGTGTGGTAATTGTAAATAAACTGACAAATCCCTCCACTAATGTGTGCATCTTCCTAAGAGAAGATAATTGCTGTGACAGTGTTATGAAACTGATGTAATATCTAAAAATAATAATAGATAATAAATATGTGTAATTGAAATCTAATAAATATCTTTCTGTGTGTATATGTATGTGTTTCATGTGATTGCTCTGTGTATAAATATTCTCTTCCTGTTTATTTGTACAACTGTTCACTAGAAGAAAACCCAAACATTCATTTAATTTCCACATTCTGGAGGATATAAAACCACAAAATATACAGAAATTCATTCTGAAACGTCAAGTGTCAGATCTCGTTCTGCCGACCTTGGAAGAAATTCTTCAGGATATTAAATGTTCTTAGATCTTTTATGCTTTCGTACATTACAACAATTATGATAAAATTGGACTAGAATGTGAATTAGGTTTTCAAAATAAGTGATTGCAACGATCATTGATGCAAAATCTGATAAACAGAAATGTTTGATCCCATATAATAGAAACTATTTTGCATCGAAAAACGAGTTACAGACGTGATATTAGTCGTGTCGAAATAATCAAATCCCCTCTCGTCTCGCATTAGCAAAATGAGGGCTCAAGAAAACGTATTCGGATATTACAAATGTCAGCTACCCAAATCAAAACAATTTCAGCTGTCTATGCACCAAAGCCAATATATTAAGGTTCAATAAAAGAAACATGAATAGAAAGTATTGCCCCAGTCCTCAGTCCTATCTCTTTCGGCTTTTGAGTGCTGTGCAGTGTGGTGTGTCTTAGCGTAGGCCTAATTTCAAGTGAAGTTCACAGGCGTAATATTGTGCTTATTTGTTTCTAAGATCACCATTCGCAGGTAAAGTGGCCTCAACATCACGTTCTGTCTTTACCATCACGTTCTCAATTCCATCGAATTAGTTTGGGGTTACATTAAGCAAGTATCGTGTTGCTAAACAAAGCATCGGTACCACTCTGAGAGTTAAAGAAAATATATTCCAAATATTATTTTCTGAATATTGCCCATATCGATGGAAGAAGTGAACACGTGAAGAAAATCGAAGCGAAATATATGAAAACAGACATGATCAGGAACGAAGAAGAGGACAAAATTATTGTTTCTTTACGAGGCAGTTCCTCTGAGGAAGACAATGACGAAAGCATAGACTAAACAGATATAATTCTTTACTCTATAACGATTTTTTTTTCAATTTCCCCTCCGCCAGTATCCCTGGCGAGGCGGGAATTTATTCAAACAAACGGGTTTACGCTCCAGCATTGCTGGTTTTGGAGCTTGGGGCGGGCTATATCTTAAATAAACTAACTTCACTTAACTTAGATCTAACTTAAAAACAAAACATCAAGCCACTTTGGGCGAATTGTTTTTAATAATAATAGATTGAATTTTGAATTTATAAGTTATTAATAATGTTCTTGTTCCTTATTTTCTCTTCTTGTTTCATTCACACTCTCATTCATACTTGAACTTTATTTACAAACACATTCATTCACACATTCATACCACATTGCACTATTTACACCGCTTCACTATTTACAAATAATTTAATCGCTACGGCACTGGCTTTGCTCAAGCGTCCGTGGCGCCGCGACGTCTTCGTCACTAGGCGGCCCAGGCTCTATGACGAAAGGCACAGCGAAGGCTGCAGTGTCAGTGATGATGACAAATAGTTCCTCCTTGCTGGAGCAGGGCGACGAATCGCCTGTGCGCAGTAGGTTAAGAAATTTGTCACTGTAGCAGCGGCGAAACTTGCGAAAAGAAGCTCCTCCCAAAAGGGAAATTTCAAACTTGCGCTACTATAGTTAGTTTTCCTAATCAGTTTCTTCTGGGCTAGATTTTCGGTTTTGTTCTCACCCTCTTCCAAGATGCTACCTATCGGTGTCTACAAGACATTTTTTCGCATTTGCTCGACATTTCGGTCTTCCAGGGGCAGAATAAAACATATGGTACTACAATAGCTCATATTTTGCTCATTACTTTTAATTTTTGTAATTTTCAGAGAGTTCAACGGAAAAAGACACCTTCACCGTTTTTTAAGTGTCCTTTGCCATGTCCGAAGAAAACATTGAAAGAAAAAATTTGGAGCTAGTTTTGAGTACAAAAATATAAATTGCCGTTACTTCCTGCAAATATTCCGCTTTAAAAGCGGACGCCGCCAGCCAGAGTGCCAGAGCGCTAGTGACTGTGTATCGAGTAGATTTGAACGAGGAGTTTGTACCGTGTGGAAGCGAGTGTAGGCCCGGCAATAATCTTGGTTATTCTTGTGTATCTCTTGGTTCGACATAGCTAGTTTTTTGGTACATCTCCCGGACTTTTGATTTTGGGTTTTGGCTTGTGACCTGGTATACTCTTTTGGATTCTGGAATCGTGACCAATGTACTTTCTGTGATTCATTGTAATAAATCTGTGCTTATGAAAAGCGTGTAATTATTCTGAACATAACAAGAACAACATATGAATCAATACTATATTACTGTATCACATCCCATCAAATTTATTTAACCAAGAGAAACACTCTGTATTATCAAAAGGCTGAAAAAATCTCCTGGTTATGATATTACTAATGTAACCCTCAAACACCTTCCAAACTGTTGTACTGCTGCCATAACAGTTATTTTCACTGTTGCGCTCAAATCCACAAATGTGAAAACTATACAAATGTGAAAAGCTAAAATGCTGCCCTTTAACAAACCCAAAAACAACCCTAATGATCCCGCTGACTATAGACCTATGAACTTGCTCCCTTCACTTGCAGACATCTTTGAAAGTTTATTACTAAACCGCCTAACTAATTTTCTAAATGCCAGCAACATCATACCTAAAATTCATTTCTACTTTGTACACAAACCAATAAACAACCAACCCACTTCTCACACTAATTGAACTTACAGCAAATAGCTTTCACACCAAAAAGCACAACAAAGCTGTCTTCCTTGTCATTTTGATAGCATCTGGCATAAGTGATTTCTCATCAAAATTCAGGAACTATATACTTCAGACTTACTCCAAAAAATCATATTTAACTACTCAACTAACATAAATTTTGAAATCAAAATCAACCAAATCTATTCCAATACCTTTAATATATACCCAGACGTTCCACAAGGCTCAGATCTTGCTCACACACTGTTCAGTATCTACATTTCAGATCATCTTATAATGCCAGAGTCCAACATAATCCTATTTGCTGATGATCCATACATCCCATGAAAACATACTCTTAGCATATGACCACATCAAATCATTTCTTAACATTCTTAATAATTGGTTTAATAAATGGTGATTAAAAATTAATTCCGAAAAAACGCAAGGATTTTACTCTCAGAAATCCAAACAAAAAAATCACCTCTATTATTCACCAATAACACTAACTACTGTGGTTTCTAACTCCACCTATGCCAAATGCCAAGGAATATTAATAGACGATTAATTTGGAAAGATAACATTACATTGAACATACAAAGAACAACAGCAAAATCCACCGAAAACCTTGAAACCGTACTACTACTATATAAAAGTATCATAAAACCAACACTAAATTATGCATGCCGCCCATTTATCCCTTATCAGTTAATACATCGTGCACTATAAATACCTTATATTACAGACTATTTCATAAACTTATTCTATAATTTTTTTTTTCATTGTCCATCCTACCCAAGCACTGCTTTCTTTCACCTCAGCTAACAATCCAATATAAACCCCAACAGGGCCCGTTTTAAGGCCCGAAAATTCATGATACCCCCCCTGTTGAACTTTTCAAATTTCGACCCGACAACGAAACTTCTGAAAAGTAGCGTCCTAACTCGAAATTTAATGGCGATTACAATGGTGAAGATCATTTTTCTCTCTGAGGCTTCGTTTTCTTTAAAGTTGCAAAAACGTTCAGAAGTTTAAGAAATATTGAAAATATACTGAAAAGAGGAAAACCGTCTGTAAGCCGTGGTTTTCGTCCGATTGAGACAAATGAGGACATTTTCTGAATCTACCTACTCTCCTGAACGCGCCGGTGCTTTTAGAATTGCAAAATTCGCATTAGTTTAGGAGATATGAGCGTTTGAAGCCAATCCTGAAAAATGGGAAAGTTAGTAATACTCCCCCCTGTTGAACTTTTCAAATTTCGACCGGACAACGAAACTTCTGAAAACTAGCGTTCTAACTCGAAATTTAATGGCGATTACAATGGTGAAGATCATTTTTCTCTCAGAGGCTTCGTTTTCTTAAAATTCGCAAAAACGTTCATTAGTATAAGAAATATTGAAAATATACTGAAAAGAGAAAAACCGTCTGTAAGCCGTGGTTTTCGTCGATTGAGACAAATGAGGACATTTTCTGAATCTACTCACTCTCCTGAACGCGCCGGTGCTTTTAGAATTGCAAAATTCGCATTAGTTTAGGAGATATGAGCGTTTAAAGCCAATCATGAAAAATGGGAAAGTTATTAATACCCCCCCCTGTTGAACTTTTCAAATTTCGACCGGACAACGAAACTTCTGAAAACTAGCGTCCTAACTCGAAATTTAATGGTGATTACAATGGTGAAGATCATTTTTCTCTCAGAGGCTTCGTTTTCTTAGAATTCGCAAAAACGTTCATTAGTATAAGAAATATTGAAAATATACTGAAAAAAAAAAAACCGTCTGTAAGCCGTGGTTTTCGTCCGATTGAGACAAATGAGGACATTTTCTGAATCTACTCACTCTCCTGAACGCGCCGGTGCTTTTAGAATTGCAATATTCGCATTAGTTTAGGAGATATGAGCGTTTACAGAAAATCCTGAAAAATTACAATACCCCCCCCTGTTGAACTTTTCAAATTTCGACCGGAACGCGAAACTTCTGAAAAGCAGCGTCCTAACTCGAATTTTAATGGCGATTACAATGGTGAAGATCATATTTCTCTCTGAGGCTTCGTTTTCTTAAAATTCGCAAAAACGTTCATAAGAATAAGGAATATTGAAA
>BLKR01004240.1:0-115125 GCA_011170035.1 Teleogryllus occipitalis | reverse complement strand
CGTAGCATCTAACTGCCTCAAAACAGTTGTAAAATTACGATCACGAAGCGCAGGATTTTCAGAGCGAGCGATTAATTTTGACACCCAATTACTGAAAAAACTCATATTTTCAAAACATTGTACAAAACCTTAATTAACTATCAGTTTTTGATGAACACATTTCATTTAGGGTCAGTTTCACCAAACGAAGAGTAAGAGTTTATTCTGGAGTAAATCATGTTTATGCGAGAGTAACGTCTTGGAGGGTTTTACTCGAGTGTAAATCGCTTACACGAGAGTAAATTTGAGAGTAACTTTACACGGCGAAAATCCGTCGAGTAAAGTACGGAGTAAGCTCAGTTTCAACGTGCGTGTACCTGCGACATGTGGTTATGACTCGACGATTGCGAATGATGGTATTTGAAGATGATTCCTGGGATGATTCGGAATATTATCCTCTAGTGCGAAGACAAAGATATGTATAGGAGAGAATGGATTGGTTTTCAAATTATGACGATCAAGATTTTGTCATGAGGTTGTTTGACCAAATCATCAGTTTTTCTATTTGGAAGAATTGACGCTGATTCAGAAACGAATAATTTGCATATTAAAACGAAACTAAAGAAATAAATATAAAAATATATTCAAGTTGTAGAATAATTTCATAAACTATTGTTTCTGAATTGAAAGTAACCATCTTTTGATTATAGGCAATCTGTCAAGATTTCAGATCAAAACAGATTATGTCTATTAAAAAATCATTTAAATAGTGTAGCAAGGTATTTTATTTGTGAAGTAAATTGTTAACTCATCGAGTACATTATAAACTGCGGAGGACTTTGTAAATTTATTTTTCACCGATGTGAGTACGAAATAAAGATAATAAATATATGACAACGAAAGGAAAAATAAAAACTACAAGAACTAAAAGTAATTATTTATTTATTTAGTCACAAAAAGTAATAAACTGTCAATGACGTATGGGGGAGAAGATCATCTGCGTATGTTTTCTTCAGTTCCCAACGTTTCAACTATAAATAGTTGAAAGATGAATAAAAGTTTAAAAAATATAAAAAACAAAATAATAATAGGATTTAAAAAAGCGCGAGTTAGCAACATTTGAAAAAACATGATAGAGATGATAGTGAGACATCAGTTGGGCAAGTAAATTAAGCTGCAAGTTCTTTATACCGCGATTTTTTTTTCGGTAGATCTATCAGGTTGTAACTGATTTATTTATTTATGTGTTTATGTGTCTGTTCGTTTTCACTTTCATAAACGTTCATTTTTGGCCCTTGTATTTTAGAACAAACCTTCATTAACTATTGGAGGTACATCTATTTAAATAATTCAACACCATATAAATTTTGTATTTGTTAAATATAACGACAGTTTCGAGGACTTACTTTTCCTTATCATTAGGCTACAAAGCTATTTGAAAATACAATGAGCAATTAGTTAAACAATGAAAAATAATAATAAAAACAGTTACTTGAACAAGACATTAGAAACAACATAGGATCGAGATAGGAGACAACTTAATATCACTAAATATAATCATATGCATGTATAATTATATTGCAATTAAATTCAAAAACATCAAAAACACTCTCAGTTATGAGTTATTTGAAATAATTTGATATGTGCCAAGACACCATGGTATTATAGACAACCATATTGCATTTAAAGAGATTGAACACCGCTATGTGAATTTACAAAAACATGGTGCCTTGGCACGTATCAAATTATTTACAATAATACCTACATAGATTATCTTGTTTCTTCTGTGTAGCTTCCACCAATAGGCTACCACTTTCCAATTATCCAATTTATCATTCTCCGCGATGTCGTTGCCAATCAATCATCACCAATAGTTATTCAAATTATCATTCTCCGCGATGTCGTTGCGGGAAGTATTATTCCTTGACGAAGGACATGATAAGGGATAAGAGTCCAAATTTATTGCTGATAGACCCTTGAAAATAGATTTCATTACATCTGAGCGAATATTTTGTTAACAATCCTTGTAAAAAACGCTCATTTTCTTTCTGTATTCAAAATTCAAGTAGCATATGACCTGGGGTAGGGATCACAGAAGTTTGAAAACGTGCAAAGAATTCACTTTTCCCCATAGCACGTCACACGTTCTTAACTGTTTTTGACATAAAATAAATAAATAGTTGTGTATCCTGTATCCTATCCCACTTCCCCCGTCTCTATAGCACGCCATGCCTGCACATGCTTGCGCTTTATCGTAATTCACATGGCGGTGTTGAATCTCTTTAAACGCAATATGGTTTACTACAGTAACATGGTGCCTGCGGACAAATCAAATTATTTGATGTAACTTAGGACTGAGTGTGTTTTGGATATTTTTGAATTGAATTGCAAGTTAAGCTCCATAGTTGTAACTCCAACAGTTAATGAAGATCTGTTCTAAAATACAAAGGCCAAAACTGAAATACATGAAACTGATATATTTCTTTAAAAAAATAAAATTATAACTCAATCCAATATCACTCTTCTTGTGTCTTGTAAGATGTAATATAATGTAGACTAATATCTTTATTTTGAATTTTTATATTGTTTAAACACATAAAATAATCGATTTCAATTCGTTTCAATTATTTTCTTGATTCACAAAACTCGTATCGAGTTCTTCCATTAAGAATAAACCTACGAAGTTGTACTAAAAATTTTGAGAGCAACAACGCGCCACTGGAGACTGTCCGCAGATTGAGGAACTGAACCGGGAACATTAAGAACTGTTTAATGACCAGGCTATTCTGCAGTCAAGTACCGACGATTTTAGTTCTTTATTGATTAGTCATCCCATCGCTAATGTCCTTTTCATGTCCTTTAATCCAGATCAATTTCATCTCTCTCGTTCTCTCTACAATACGACGGCTATTAAACGAATATAAACGTTACTTAGAATTGCACTCCTTGGGCTATAGACATTCTAATTACCATTCAATTTAATTGCCGACCATTTCGAGCCTGGGGTTACGTACTTAATTTGATATAAAACTGACATTACTGAAGTTCGTCTCAGTCTTCTTGCAACTGATCGAAACAAAGGAAATCAGAGCTCACGTTTCTACACAAAAAGATTTATTAATATTTCTGGAACAAATGTAAAATAATTGCGTGTTTCTATTATAATATAAATCTTGGACATAAAAGAAAAATGCCACTAATTTATTTTGAATCAAAATTACCAAAAGAATAGTATTCAATTTACTAAACAAATAAGAGAATCAAGTGATACCATTTTTAGATGCCACTAAAACCCATTTAAAGAAAAAAGTCAGTAAATGTGGTTTAAAAGAAAGCTTGGAAGACTTTCTAAAGGATTATCCTTAGTGTTTTAAGTACATGTGTATTTACATAGAAAAATTATAACACATCGTCAAAAACTGCTACCAGAAACGAATAAACGGAATTCATTATAAAATAAAATAAATTACTTCAGTTTATTTACTCAATACGATTCATTGTTATACATCGTCAGCTTCAAATATACAAAGCTATACTAGTTTCGAAAGCTGTTAATCATGATATAGAATTAAGAAAGACTGTCGAAACATGTTTTTGCAATTCAAACTTTAAGTACTGTATTTTAATTTCTATTTGGGTATTCGGCAGTACCGTTTTACTATTATCTAGCCAGAAATAATATGGTTTTTGAACTCAACAACAAAGAAATTTTCTCCAGATGTTAGATGTACGACTATATAACTCTCAATTCCTATTATACATTAAGTATCATTTTGTCTTATTTATACTAAATCAAGTATTATTAATCAGCTAATTTATTGAGATATTCTCTCAGAGTCATAATATTTTAAACAAGACTACAAGGTATTTTTTGCAGTCATTTTTGATCAAATCCGAAAAATAAGTGATAATAGATTATGTCCGTACACGTATAATGCCTTATGTAATTATGCTGACAGTCTAGATTTTCGACCCGCTCATGTTGATACAGCACATACCTTTCCTCGATGTTCATTTACTTCGATCTGGATTTGTAACGAAATTGTTGAGTCTGAAAATAATTACCAGTATGTAGACCAACAGCACTAATATTTTTGTTTATAGTATTATTATTTATAATTATATAATAACTTATATTTATAATTTTATTATTATTACTTGTATTATTAAAATCAATGAAAGTTTGTCTTGACGGGTGGTTTTTATTTTAGTATGAAAATAACTGCAATCTGCTGAACCACATTGCCGGAACAAGCCATAAACCCCCTTAAATTACTTTTTCCAGCTAGCCACTAAAGACAGCTTCCTTACACAATACCATTGGCATACTTTAGCATTCTTGCCACTGACACAACTAAAAATGGGTATCAATTTTTATTGTTGTTTTTCTGTTTTTCAGCATAAACCCAATCTCCGACGTCATTTCAACCTAACTGTCTACTCAGTATGCTCAGCATGATCATATATATGCACAAGGTGTTTTTTACCAATCAGATGATTAAATTTTTAGTGTTTTTACTCAGTTCCAAAGATAATTGACATCATAAGCAGTAACTATGCAGTAGTTAATTGTCATATGTGATGTATGTAATCATTCACTTTAAATTTAATTATATTTGAGTAAAAAAAAACATTTCATAACTAACGCATTTCCTCCCACAATAGTTCCCTTTTATTATTACAATTCAGAAGCCTATATCAGGTCAGCAGAAGACCTCTATTCCGCCTTCCCAAAACGAATAGTGGTCCTCCGAACTAAATTAAGTAAGCAACCCCCTCAATCTGCAGCCTAGCGCTCCGCAACCGTTTTCTCCTTCTAGAGGATTACTTCAGATACGTTCAATGCTCAAGAATGACTAAGAAACTGTTTGCGAATAAGGCAACACATTTTAAAAAAATGTCATAGCAGTATATTATCCCGCTTCATATACGTATATTGGCATGGGTTTCAAAATCTTGGCTGTCTTTGTAATTGACATGTTTTCTTTTAATGTGTAGAATCGAGTTTTTTCAAAATTTTTAGTTTTTATTTCCAAAAACTTTTTATCCAATGCTCTTTTTGTGTACTTTGCCGAACGATATCGCCTATTGCAGCTACTATCGCATCACTAAATTTGTTCGAATTTTTGTTGACTAAACAAGTGGACGTGATTTGAATGAAAGGAATCGAAAAGCCCTAACGTATTCCATTGTATTTACAGTGCTGTTTCACTAAGGAGGTAGTAACTAAAGTGGATTCGAAAAGAAGTAAAATTAAAACGAACTGACATCACTTATCTGGTTGGTTCACATCAACAACATTCAAGAATGATATTAATCATCTTCATTTTATGAACGAATTAGTCATAATAATTACACCTCTAATAGGGACACCCATGTGCCGGCAATGGTGAGATTTCTGGCTTCGGATCTACGGCCATTGTGCTTCCTCCTTCAAAATCTCTGCCCTAAGACTAATAAAAATTAATAAAATTCTGAATTCGGTTCCCTATTGATCCCTGCGGAACGCCAGATGTTCGCTTGTAATTTTTACCAGTGTGCATAGGCGGCGAGTGTACCGTCGGCGGCAAGGGCGCCCTCCTGAGGGCAGGCGGCGGCGAGTGTTAAGTCAGGCGGCCCCCGTGGGTCGTCGGTGCTTAACCACGTCTCCGCACTTAATCCCGACGCGCCGCCAGCGCCCCTCGCGTCGTAAACCGCAGGCGCAGCCTCCGCGCACCAGCCGCCGTCGCCGTCACACACTGGTCCGAAAGGGACGAAAAAGCCGCCCAGAAACCAACGCAATGGATCTATTTTTTTCATGAAATGTCAGCAAAAATTAGAAATTTTTCACCAAACTGACCTTCAAAATGTGGGATGAATGACATTATATGTATTTTTCTATTGCTAAGATATATATATATATATATATATATATATATATATATATATATATATAAATACACGAATTTCTAGAGCAGGTCGTGGGCGATCACACAATGTTATGAATTCGTTAACATAAAATTCGTAAAATTTACTCTGAGGTTCCAGATTCACATTATTTGGTAATGGATGAAACTGATAGAAAACCATGGAATCTACAAGACTGGAGTCGAAGGAAAGATCTTCGTAATAATAGGAAATTTTTTGAAAATCTAATTTTTGTGACTGAAAATACGAAGGTATATTTGCACACAATATTTTCAGCACTGGTCATTAGTTTGCTATTCTGCTGTTTGTCAGCAATGAATGTTCTTTTCTTTTTTAATCGGTAAATAGATACACCATATTCATAAGTTACATAATATGAAACAGAAAAATCCTGAAGAAATGTCAGAGCATGTGTGAATATCATTCATTATCCGAAACAAAAGTTATTCCCTGGGATTGTTACCTGTTAAAACTGCCACCTGCATTATCGGGCAAATTCCGAGAAACGAATTGTTTTGTATGTCCAAGAAACATGTGTAAATATTCTCTTTTAAAGATGACTTGGCCCTCTGGATAACGGCCAGGCGTATGTTTGTACATTAATATACATTTTTCCAGTCACAAAATCATGATGTTGCGATTCGCTATCTACCTACGTCACGAAATGACTTATTGGTCAACTTCGACTAATAAGTCATTTTTAATGCATTTTTTGCTGATTTCATCTATTTTAAAGTCATTGTTAATTGTCCTTGCTTCAAATAATAATTAGGAGATGCAACAAACGTTCTTCACGGAATTACTCAGTAGCCTCTTCGATTCGTTTCCTCAGAAATTGTTTTGTTCAGAAATTGTGATGTAATTCTTGTGACGTGTGTCAGCCCCATTGCCGGTTTGGCCGACTTTGGGATAACACTAAGGACAGAGATTTCCTGTTAAGGAACAATTCAAACCAAATGTTTTCAAGCAGAGTTCACCCGAACGAATAGAAGAAGCCTCGATTATATCAGTAACATATCTAACAGCTTGAGTTGGTTTTGATAAAAAAGTTTACGTCATTTTTCTTTGTTTATAAAGGGCATTTATAACGCATTTTAAGAGCATTTTATTGATCATTTTTGGAAAAGTTTTAGGTCATCAAAATTCGCCTCCTAATCATGATCCTTTGAGAATCTTGTGGACCTTATCTCACGTGGGATTAATTTCCACTTTAAACTTCGTTCAATAAGTTTCCGCTGCTTTATGTCATTATCTTCTAGCGTACTAAATAACAAGTGTCTTTGCCTCATGGTCTTACTTTGAATGAATGAATAATATGATGATTACGATGATATGACGTGAGTAATGAGAGCAAGGGAATGTAAGTCCTCAAAACCGCCGCAAAATCTCGTTGTTCACCATACAAATTCCGTATGAATCGACCGGGATTTGAGTTCCGATGTCGCAGGTGGAAGTCGGGAGGTCAGAACGTGACCCAACATGCATATATTTTAAGTATTTTGCGTGTTTTGGGGGGGGGGGGCTCCAAAAGCCCATTGAAGGACTCAAACGGTTTATAATCTCTCATTGTAACGTATTTCAAAGTTGTTATTTAATTTGGTTAACTCATTGTGTAAAACTAATGCAATTAAAGAAGCGATTCTGCAAAATTGTATTTCATTCTAAGTTTCGAAAAACGCTTATTTCAATACAAAAGTATCGACTTCCTACCGTCGACTTTATTTTTTAAATTGCAAAATACTGGAATTCAAAATGATACTATTTTATCTGTTTTGCCTTACTGATGATAAAAAGCTTTTCCACCATAATTTGATTTCATAGAGAGAGGTTCTGTTTCACAACCTTTTCGTTCTATATAAGGCATATTAAAAGGATTAAAAATAGTGCAATTTTTCGAAGCCGACATTCGTAGCTCATAAAATAATTATATAAAGCAACATTAAATAGTACTATAGGAAATAACATACACTTGTGTTGAAATTACATTACATAAACAGGGACGCTTAAATGAATAAGTAATAACAGTGTACTTCATTTTGCATATAAAATAGAAACATTAATGCAAGTTCCGTTTTTCCTCCCTATGCAATATTATAAGAAAGAAAAGTATTGAAATCACTTCGTCAATACGGAATCGTTACTTCTCCTCGCTACATCAGGAATCGCCTTAACAAAACGATCGCGAATTTTCGGTCGTAAAATCCTAGGTCGTAGCGTTTCGATCGTAAAATCCTAGGTCGTAGCGTTTCGGTCGTAAAGGCTCTTTTGAACTGCAACTTCGCACACACGTCTCGATTAAGGTCTATTAGTGCTGTTGCAGTGATGGTTGATTGATACAGATGGCAAGAAATTACACGAAATTTTGTACCTGAAAATCGGAATTGTCTGTATTGATGGATGTAAATAAGTGTCATGTCTACCTTGGTCAGATTAGACTTTTTTGAGCTAAAACTGGGTAAATGCGCCAGGAGTAAGAACTAATTGTACAGTTCTAGAGATCATTATGATATTTTCATTTTGGGCGGTACTTTCATGAATTCCCTGTGACATTTTAAAAATTTCTGGGAAATAGCAGTAATATTTTCTTTCATTTTTTTCTCGAATACAAATAGGTGCATTTATAACAATGATATAATTCTTATTTGTATTAAAACCTCTGAAATGTTTAAAACTGCTAATGTTCATATTTAATTTAGCACCTATTTTTCACCTCCAATACGAAAACCAGATATTTCTTCCCGAATGCAATTCATCCATCAACTTCAGATCTTGAAATAATGACATGCACATTTTTCAAGAGTAGTTGTTCAGTAATAACTAGGGGGAGGAATTGTATGGCCTAAAATCTAGAAAAATGCAGACAATCTTGAAATATGCAATATTGCTTTTAAGATAATGAATATACGGCCTTACAAATTCTGAAATTTTCACTTTAATATGCATTTAAAATTAACAATATTTCATTTCCTGCATAAACTTTTCTTGATGACTCAGGAGAAGCGTGCTTGGAAAAGTATATATTTTTGTACAAACAATATAATCTATCTCACTTCACGGGAGAAGTAATTACAGTAACTAATCACCTAAGTGAAGTACATTGTATGTCTTCTTGCATTCCTTGTGCCTGGTTTAATAAAATATGATATCAAGAAATGTCCTGCATTTGTACAAGTATTTTATATTCTGTAGAAAAGAAAAAATGCAGTGACATGCTCTTTGTAATCAATGAACGCTCACAAATAAATAGATTGTATGAAAAGTTAAAACCTTTTAGAGATAAGTCTCTATTTTATTGAAATATGTAAAGTATGCCCCAATAATTACACGAATATGCACCAAGAGGAAAAATTGGCCAAATATTCACAAATACACACTTAAATATTTCGTAATTACGTCGTATCCAATTCAAACAAAATGTCAAGACATTTCAGTTAGCTAGTTCCATTATCGCAGCAGCCGGGACAAGCTCTAAACTCCCAACCGGTGTGGTAGTGTAGTGCATGTTAGCGTAAGTGTGTTTAAGGAGAGAGGCTAGAATAAGGAAGAGGTAGGAATGATCGCGCGCGATTAGTGGTCCGTTTGTTAGGGTATTTCTCCGGCATTCGCCTGGTGTTGATCGGAGAGATCACAGAAAACTACTGATCAAAGCAGTCGGCCGCTAGAATTCTCCTCCAGACAGCGACTGAATTCGACGTAGCTGTCAAGCTAGTATCGAAAATCCTGCCAGTGTTGGGACTCGAACCTAGGACCTCCCGGTCAGAAGGACTGCAGTGACATCAGTTGATGCTCTGAGCCACTTCTTCCGTACCATCTTACCACCAAAGTCTCTCTGTACCATCTTAATATTCACTTTCTCGATAACATTAAAAAAATAAAACGACTACGCAATATCCCTTTGGAAAAATGATGTTGTGACTACCAAAATGAACATACACACAAACAGCCACATCACCGAGGGTTTCTTACCGACAACTCTAGAAATGGACGGAAGAAAGTGACACTACTAGCACACCCTCCTACTTTGCCGCATAGACTACGCACGTCTGTTACTTCTTTAATTATCCTTTGCACAAGTTATGCAATTTTTTGCTTATCTCAATGTTACACACTCGGCAGTAACCGCTCAGCTCTATGGTTATGGGGTTTGAATTCTTGTGAGGGCATGGTTATGTGTGACGCAACACTCACAAAAGGTGCTAAAAAAGACACTCGTTATTTTGACATAAATCATTGCAACCTATTCAATGTCTCACCTTCGGAAGTTACAATACCCATATGTTAACCTACATAAATTCCCACTAGAATTCATGAGAGCAAAAATCTACTAGACAATCGTACAGATGCTGCGATTCACAGTTTATTCGATAACATGAAACACCAGTACCTCATTAATTTTACCGAGGTACCATCCTTCACAAAAACGTATTAATAAATTGTGTCACCGGCGTAGGTGGCTCAGTACATCAATTGATGTTACTGCAGCGCCTCTAACCGGGAGGTCTTAGAGTTCGAGTCTAGACGATGGCAGAATTTTCGCCACTAGCTTTCTTAGCTAGGTGGAATTCAGCTGCTGTTGGGAGAAGAATTCTAGCGGCCGACTGCTCTGATTGGTAGTTTTCTGTGATTTCTGCAATCAACACCAGCCGAATGCCGGAGCACTATCCAAACAAATGAGCCACTGACGGCGCGTGATATTTTCTACCTCTTCCGCGTCCTATCGTCAACCCTTACTTACACACACACTTACATTTACATGCACAATATTATCACACATGACGGGAGACCAGTTCGGAGCGTAGAGCTTGATCAGGCTGAGGCGGTACCCTTCCGGTGGGAGATACTAGCTTGGGGGAAAAACGGCTAGCCGACGCGTAGGTCGGAGCCGGATCTTGCCTTCCAGCGGAGGAACATCACCTTCACCTCCCGCGATCAAAAAAACCTGCTCTAATGACCATGCGTTAGCAAGAAACACCAGTGTTTCATTTATTGTATCATTGAGATATCATCCTCTTCAACATTTTATTAAGTTATGTCACTGGCATAGTTGGCTCATTGGCTCAGAACATTATATATATATATATATATATATATATATATATATATATATATATAGTGTGTGTGTGTGTGTGTGTGTGAGAGAGATCCCTCTGACCAGGAGGTTAATCTTAGCAGTTAAAGAGCCCAGAACCTCCAATCAATCAATTAAATTGTGACCGTTGTGGGGGGTCGTTTGGGACCACTGTGCGTCGTAGGGCTGCCTGCCCCCTGCACCCGGGCGCCTCGCCTCCAGAGCCCTGCTCCGCGGCCCTCCCCCTTCCCCTCCTTGCCCTTCTGCCGCCCGTGAGGTGGGTGGGAGAGTACACAGATTCGCAGCCTGATAACAATCCGTCTCAAAGTAGGATTACACGGCTGCGCACGTGAGCCCGTGCACCTGTACGCAGAGTTTACGCACTCTTGCGTGGCCGGGTAAACAAGTTATAACGACGTTGAAATTGTTGCGGTGGAGATGAAACCGGGTAAATTAGGGGACAGGCTGCGCATAAAGTAGGAGCGGGTTCAGTTAGTCGGGTAAGTTTCCGTGGAGGCAGTCCTCGGGAGCGACGAATTCAATTCTCGGAAGAGATACGGGATGTAACTTCCACATGTCTCGACGTCTCTCTTTGTCACACGTCTGCTCTGGTAGTGTTACGTCTCAATGAGCGTTGTAACTACCCTAAAAATTAGGAGATAACTGTAATATTCACCTTAGTGCTTATTTTTAAATTTCTGACGTACACATTTGAACGTTTTTTGAAGAAATATTATAATAGAGAAGTTTCGTGTAATAGACGAGTATATAGAAAGCCGTGTTCTGGATTTGCACAAATGAGCGGTAAATGAAGTTTGTTTTGCCTTACTATTTATTAGCTACCACACTATTTAGTTATTTCATCGATTAAATAATGTATTTACTATATTGTGATTCTTCATGATTTGGAAACATCAACCTCAATTAGTAAGCTTTTCTAGCAATAGAAAATTACAATATTAAACGGTATGCTCCCTTTCTTATCCATTTTTTCTCCCGAATAAAATATTTATTATTAAAGCAAATAAGATATACGGGATTTCGAGACAATTGTAAAATCCAACACGTCACCTTTCAGGAGTGAAAAAGAAATTTTATCTTATTGTGCAATAATGAGTTTTATTTCATTCAATTTGTTTTCGTAAGTTACGAATTAAAACTAGTGGTGGTACAACATCACATAATTTCTCATATTACTTGTAACTTTTACAATTTTCGAAAGTTCAGAGTTCAATGAAAATTGATATCTATATTCAATATTGCAGTTCTGGGAAGGCGGTGAAAAATTAAACTCTTTCAATTGCCAAAAACTCGCAGAGATCAACGAAAATGGATTCTGTGTCAATTTTATAAACGTACTTAGCCCTATTTTAAAAATAAAAAACAACTGGAGCCATTTTTTAAAATATTTTTAAAATGTCCTAATGGCTTAATATAGAGCAAGGCCCCAAAAAATCAAACTTTTAGTGAAAATCCTGTTTTCGGTCTAGCCGCTAGCGCCTTTCAAGGACGTTCAGATAGACATTTTACCGTAAAGCAATTTTTCGTTTTCAAGAATCCACAAAAGTGGTTTCTAACTACGCAACGTGTTAGGAGAAGTAATTTGATACGTATAGAAACAATATTTATTCACTTTTTCGGTATAAGGCATCTACAATATAATTTGTTCTGCCAAAAATCTCCATTTTTGTTTGCAGCATTACGTAACTTTCTCTGTAATACGTACGCAGTATGCGAGAAAATAAAAAAAAAACTTGTCAAGTTAAATAATTTCCGGCGCTACTGAGATGACCTTAAAAATAGTTATCATCTGGAGGCGGTAAAGAGGAACTTTAGCACCGTATTATTATTCTCAAAAACTTACTTCAGCGTTCTGAATACAATGAAAATTATTTTTTTAACTACAATTTAGTTTCAAAAACTATTACCTCATTTATGTTCCGTCTTCTGGCATGTATTCCCACCTAACATGATTCTCATTCCTTTGATTACCCTACAGCCTGGTTGTCGAATTTCCTTAATAATTCCTCCCTATCGAAACCCAGCTTTTGTCGCTTAGTACAACAAAAGCAATCTCCGTGTCCCGTGGGAGATGCCGTCATCTCCCCCACTTGACTCCACACCTGCACTCCACCTGAAGCTTTGCACATCCCTTCATTACCACCTCCCTTCGTAATTACACATTGGCCACTAGACCTACATCGTTTCATCCCATACATCCTCACTCACCAACTACTCCCCGCTGCTACAAAGCATCATCGCGTCGTCCTGTGATATCTCACGAGTCACCGCCACTGTTTACAGGCCCTCTACAGTTCCTCCGTCCACCCCTTGTGTCTGGAGAGAAACCACATCCGCCGCTACTGCCATCGCAGGGTACGCGGGCGCCGCTTTCAGCGTCGCAGGGCCACCGCCTCCGTGATCGCAGCCTACGTGGGGCCCGTGCGCGAGGAACGGATTAAGTTAAAAGCCGGCGTCTCCGCCCGTGGCCATAGATGTATTATGCAAGGGGCGGCGAAGAGCGCTTTGCGGCCACGAGCCTCCGTGCATCACCTGCCGCGAGCGCCCGCCCACCATGGCACCCACGCCATCGCTCACACAAAGGCCCACGCCCAAGACACCGTCCACGCTGTTACACAAATGCATATCCTCACGTCCATGGCCTTGCCCACGCCCTCGATAATTCCCACGACCAAGATAGAACCCATGCTATCACTCACACCAATGCCCACGCCCTGACTAATGCCCACGCTCGACACCAACCACAATATCATTTACTGGAATGCCCACGCTCACGCCCATTTCCATGTCCATGTCCATACCCACATCCTCGTCTTTGCTCATGTGCATGCCCACAGCAATGTCTCCGCCAAGCTTTCGCTCTCGAAAATGCTCATGCCCATGCACAAGACACCGTCCACGTCCTCGCCTTTTCTTACATGCATGCCCACACCAGCGACCATGCCCACGCTGTCGTTCATACCAATGCCACGCCCACCCCCACGCCAGTGTCCACGCTCAAGGCACCACCCATGCCCTCACCTTCGCTCTCCTCCATTGCCCATGCCCACGATTTTGCCCATGCCCGCATCCATGTCCATAAGCGAGACCTCGCCACGCTCAAACCTGCCCATGTTCAAGCTGCCCAAGGCTCACGCTCGCTCATGAACACGCTCGCCTTACGCTCCCATTTGCTTGCCTCGCAGACTCCCATTTGCTTATCCACTTAACGCTGCTGCCAAGCAGCCTTTGTCCTCTGCACATCTTTCCGCCTTTTGCTTTCATCTCGCTCATGCTCCGCCCACTCGCCGTCCTTGGTCCATGACCACTTTTTCTCCGACTCCTTAACTCCCGCCCACTTCTCTGCCCAGTTTCACTCATTCCATTCTGTGTGCTGCCAGTTCATCCATTACCCATCCTCACGTTGAAGCCCTCTTCACTGTCTCCCCCTCCCTTGCCGCTCTTCTCGTTAATCCCTTCATCGCATACTCTTTCGCCAAGCCTCGTTTGGCGGATATCCTTGCTACACTTTCCACATCGCCAAGTTTAACAGAGATATGGCAGTACGCATCACTTGCTGGCACGTTTTTCAGAACTCTGCCTCTTAACACCCACCTAAGGAAACCTTTTTCACTTTCTTAGGCCCTTCCCATCTCATCGTATGCAGAATTCAGCAGTACGTCATTTTTACAGGTCAGAGCAACAAGTGAAAACGTTGATGTGAAGAAGAAACATGAGAATGGCCTCACATGGGCGGTTTAACTTTGACACGAGGGATTCATTATGAAACTTCGCCTGAAATCAATATTATAGCAACAAATATTACAGAAGAATTATAATACAAGGTGGAAATGAAATTTTATTAAAAACTGCAGATACTACTACCTTGCATTTTTTGTTTTTGAAATTGAAAATTTCTCTTGATTTTATAAAATGTTTGGAGGAGAGATACACGTAACACTGCAAAATCTTTATTTGAAATATTTATGAATTTTTAATAATTTATTACGTTTCAGTATTTTGTACAAATTGACTTAATTTAGGCATGAACGATTTTCAAATAAAACTATTGATCACTCTACGGAATGTTCCCAATAAATGTCACGAACTTGTACAGCACGTAGAAATTATCTAATATTACTACTGATCATGTAAAAAATCGCTTATAACAATCTTACATTTACCCTCGATTGATTAGCGAAATATTTTGCACTAGAGATTGGCAGGTACTGGAAATATCTTGGACATGACGTGAAACATGCTGATCGCTGAACGGTCCATTAATTAGTAGTAATTATGTAATCACATACATAACTTTGTTAATTTCTTATCACATGTTCATTGGAAAAAATATAATCTTCGACTTTTAATATGCACTAGAAGTGCGTAAAAGTTATTCCGAGACACCTGTATTTTTTAACAATATCAAAATAATACTGTCACCTCTATTATCTGCCATAACATATTATCTACCGTTCAGAGGCACAGTAATAGGGATTGATTGAATTTCATTTCATAAATTTGCTGTGAGAATTATCCTAGAAAAATTATTACAAATAGGTGAGCGCATCCTACCAGGCAATGGGAAGAACAAATGCGTACAATTCAAATAAAATACTGTACTATTATATATTTTCTTTCTTAAAACAACTTAATTAGTTATCATCACATCAGAAACAGGAAAATACTCTTGCGGTGATACAATGAAAATCACATCAAACCATGCGGTTACTATATATTCCATAACTAAATACGGAATATATTCAAATACAGTAATTACATTATGAATTATTCACACTAATTTTATAATATTATCGATTTGTATAATTTTCTCCACTATTTTCTCTTACTATTTCGTTCGTATGTTTAACTACTAACTTTACGAACGTATTTACTACTACTAATTTTCTCTTACAATATCGTTCGTAAATTTAACAAAATAGTGAATACGTACGAACTTTTTTTCTTGTCTGAATACGACATAAACTATAACTGTAAAATTCGTCTATTCCGAAGTAAACTGTATCAAAAGAAATTACATCTGCTTTAATTTTACAAAGAGTACTTATAAAAATACAACTTTTTGTTATTGCATCTTATTAAAATTGATTAATGAAAATTACGTTTACGTTCATAAAACTGAGTACACAACACATTCATATGACACATTTTTCAACAGAAATGGTACATCACATCTGTTAGGAAATGAAATCCTTTGTATTAAAAAAGTGTACACAGTCGCAAAGCTTATTTCGATTACATAATGACAAAAAAGTGTTCCCCTTTCACAAATTTAAAACCTAAGCTAAATATGACGGAAACTCGTGGTGCAAAACTCGGAAAATATTCTGGATGTTTCAAGCGCGACGCGAAAAATTCTTACTTCTTCCGCGTAGTCCTACAGCGTTGCTCTTTTTCGCAAGTGCAGAGAAATTTCCATTCACAGGCTTCTATGAAAGAGTAATTACCTCGCTGAAACAAATTTTCTTGCATCCTGGTGAATGTGACAGCAGAGACGCCTCAAGAAGAGAAAGAAAAAAAGATAAAAGGAATCTAAAAAGAAAGTGCAAAAGTGTAATGGGACTCCGGGTTTCATTCCTAGAAAAGTATCTCCATTTCCTTTTAAAACTCACTAGACTAAAACGTATGTTAGAACGCGATGGTAGATAAGTATCAAGCAGTGGTACTTCACTTTAAAACTGAGAGAGTACAAAACTCTCTCTCCATGTAAGGGAACAACGTGGAGTAAAACCTTCATTTAAGAAAATTAAAAAAGCTTTCATTTTTTCATTCTCGCAGCAATAACAAGAGGTTTCTCATTATGGCGCAGAGGGGAGCCTGGGTATATAAAACGAGTGTCGAATCTCCAACACCTCACCGCTGGCATTGCTCCCACTTTGTTCCCTTTAGTCGCGTTACATTTCTTGTCATTTAGAGCTACATTTTGGAATTTTTAATCAGTCCTGAAGACATGATCATTCAAACTACTTCTTTGTAATAAATTAAATTTCTCAGAACCTCCATGAATGCAAGAGGACCTTTTCTAATTGCGGATAAGAGGTCAGTTTTGAGAATTTCAGCCAAGTATCATAAAGAATTCATTATTGAAAATATCTACTGAAACTGCCGAACAATGTCACAAATCTTACTTCTATTACTGAATGCATTAGTATGCACTACAAATACTACACGTAAAATCATACAGTGATTAACAGAAAAGATTCTTCAAAGACGGTCAAACTTTCTATTAAAAAAATGAACTTGTCAAATGCACATTTTTATACTTAAAATCTAACATCAAATGAAAATAAATTTTACAAAAAATTAAAAAATAATACTTTTAAAACTTTAAAAATTAACTTAACTTACGTGGGGAAAACCAACGTGTAAATTTCTAAAATTAATAAGCGAATGTATTGTAATATTTGGATGAAGACAAAACAGGCATTTCCCATGGTTTTCTCAAGGGCAGCCGGAGACGATGTCTCAGCATTCCACGATGACAGCCTGTTCGTTGCAGAACTAACACGCTCGGAGTAAAACCTAATTCTTGCGATGTTGAAATATGAGAATGCGAGTCCAGTCGGGAAGTTCGTGATTCGCAATGTTAAACGTCAATAACACAGTGACGTCATATTGGGGTGCTGCGTGGCTTGCAACTTAAAGGCAAAAGAGAACCCTTGATTTCAATATTATTTCACATATTAATATTGCTGCAATATCTCGATTATTGAATGCTATTAAATCAAAAATATACATGTCTAAAATATGACAGTCACGATGCATATGATCCTTACTAATCCGTGAACAATCAAAAGTCAAGTATAAATGCGAAATACTTTCTCCATATACCGGATGCAATACATCAAATGCTGGGTAGGCACAATACAAATATTGTTAATTCTTATTTTCAAAAATAAATAATAGGATGATTAAAATTTCAATTATTGAAAACAATAATAAGAAAATTAAAAAATTGTGACAAATAGTTTAAAAATAGTGAAATCCAAGAATCAGGTTGGATTCAGGTATAATAAAGTAAAATCTAACTAAACCGAAGCCTGTATAAGCTGGAAACCAGTCTTCACTGAAAAATTTCTCCGGCCCGTGAAGTCATATGGCATTTTACACAGCGTAAAACGGAACCTCTCCAACGTGGAAACGGAACGGTGTTTCATGACCCACACGAAGAAAATATTTTTAAAACGGAATTCCTGTGAATTTAATGCAATTGGCAGAGAGGCGCAAGATGTTCTGAAAGAAATATATACACTTGCAAGTCTGTTTTAAATTTTCTACCCCTGAGACACGATTTAGTTGTGGCAGTCGGACATTGAAGGAGAGGGGCTTCAGCTGTCAGCGTAGAATTCGACTTTGGGGTCGCTTGTCTCCCAAGCCGTAGGCCGTAGAGAATTCCTTCTTTTCCGACTCTGAGCGTGGAAAGGTGTACGGGCCAGGCTCCTATTCACGTGTCTCCCTGTCTCGCGTTGAAAATAGTAACCCCTCGACCAGACACGCAATGCGAGTCGCGTACTTTATACTTTACAGTTCAATCATAATTTATTCTTTCAAAATTGCCAGGAAAAAACACTTATTATGTGTCGATTTAGTCGCAAATATACCATTTGAGGTAGGCCACTAGAAAAAGACCAAGACCTATTTTCTCCTTTCTGATTCACCCTACTTAGCCGTCACAGCACTCACCTTAACTTTATACAAGTATAAACATCATGATCTTACCCCTGGGCTCTGTTGAGGGAGAAGGGGCTGTGGATGACTCATGCAGCCGCGGTTTAAATGAGGATGACAGCAAGTACAGTGCAAATAGTGTTTCAATGTGTTTGTGTTGTGTTTATAAGTGTATGTGTATGTATTGCCCACTGTAAATAATATAAATAGTGTTCGTTGTTAGTTTAAGATAGGAAGTAAGACAATGTAAATTTAGATTGGTTTGTAAGTATCTACTTTGTATGTGGAAATGAGAATAGAATTTAAAAATAAATGTAAATAGAATTTTAAAATAAATATTTATATTTATTCTTAATTTATATTTATATAAATGACGCAGGAGGATCTGCGGAGATGCCATATTGGGGACTGAATCTCGCATGTCATACGGACGTTTTGTTTTGTAATTGCGACGATAAAAGCAAATGTACAGTACAGAAAGATATTCGGTATTAATTATTAATCATTTCATAGTTATTTGACAAAGTGAGAATCCTACTACTCGTATACTAGGTCGCAAAAATACTGTCCGGGGTATGATATTAAAAACATAGGAAGACATAATCTTTGCTACATAGTGTCTCTTTCTTCTCACCACCTTCACCATCATTTTGTCCTGCATACTTTAGCAAACATTTCTCTAGTAATTCTTGATTAAAAATTGTTCTGAAAAAACAAATAGTATATATTCAGTCACCAACAGATACGCACCAAGAAAAGACAAAGAAGATATCATTATCTCCATTGTGTTCCTCCCTTCTCACTAGCCGCCAGCCTCACCTCAAGGCCAGAGTATATTGTATTTGTGCCAATGTGTTCCTCCCTTCCTAACCATCGCCAAAAGATATTATATTTGTGCAACTGTGTTCTTCCCTTTCACTCAGCGCCAAAAGATTTCATATTTGTGCAATTGTGATCCTCTCTTCTCGTTCGTTTGCGGAGGATAGACTTGTGCCATTATGTTCCTCCCTTCTAACTCGTCGCCTAAAGATATATTTGTGCCATTCTGTTCTTCCCTTTCACTCGCCGCCAGAAGATATATTTGTACCATTGCTTCTCTCTTCTCACTCTCTGCCAGAAGATATATTTGTGCCATTGTGTTCCTCTTCTCTTTCGCCACCAAAAGATGTATTTGTTCCATTGTGTCCTTCTCTTCTCAATCACCGCCAGAATATTTCATATTTGTGCCATAGTCCTTTATCATTCGTTCACGTACTTGTGTCATTGTGTTTTCCTCTTCTCACTCGCCGCCACAAGATATCATATTCGTGACATTGTGTTTCTCCTTCTCACTCGCCGCCAGAGATATCACATTTGCGCCATTGTGTTCCTCCCTTCCCGCTCGCCCAGGGCGTCACCTCGGCGCCCCTCCTGGCGGCGGCGCAAAAGCTGCGGAGGGGCGGGGCGGGGGGCGCCGCTCATTAACATGTGTGCCTCACCGCCGCCGCGCTGCCACCTTTGAACGCAATTCGCCTGAGACCTCCTCATGAATCATTTACTCCGTCGCAGCCTTCATTTTGTTGCGATGAATCATTCATCGCGCGGCGACGCCGGGGGGGGGGGGGGGGGGGCGCGCTCGCTGAACGAAGACTCCGCCGGCGAAGCCACTTCCCTCCCACAATTCCCGATGCTCAAATTGGCCCCCTCTCCCCCCCCACACACACACACACCACCCGCACGGCGCTCTCATTTCGGACCGGACCGGGAGAGGTCGCTCAGTGCATCAACTGATGTCACTATAGGGTCTCCGATCGGGAGGTCCTAGGATAGAGTCTCGACGGTGGCAGGATTTTCGACACTACCTTGTCCGCTAGGTCGAATTCAGTCTCTGTCTGGCAGAGAATTCTGGCGGCCGGCTGCTCTGATCGGCGGTTTTTCGTGGTTTCTGTGAGTAACAGCAGGCGAATGCCAGAGAAGTACCCTAAAAACGGGCCACGAACCTCGCAAAATTTTTCTTTCCTCTTCCTTGTCTTATCCTCGTCCTTTACCTACACACACTTACACTAACTTGCACTACACTACCAAACATGCCGGGAGACCGATCGGGAGCTTACAGCTTGGGCCGACCGGGGCGGTGCCCCGCTGGTGGGAAATACCTGCTTAGGAAAACCCAGCTAGTTGACGGTCGGTCGGCGCCGGATCTCGCCACCCAGCGGGGGAAGATCACCGCCACCTCCAGAGGGGGAAACATGCACTACACTTACGGGACTGATGACCTCATTAGTTGACGCGCCCGGAATCACTAACAACCAACCAACCATCATTTGGAGCCGGGCGGCCGCAGCTACCGCTGCACCGCACCGCGCTGCGCGGCGCCGGGGATAAAGAATGCAGGCGGAAATATTGAGGTGGTTGCGGCGAATGGTAATGGGGGACGACTCTTTCCCTTTTAGCAGAGGGTTTTTTCCCTTTTGAAATTCAATCTTTTTCACTTAGGGGAAATTTATTTTAGAGGCGAGAATACTCATTTGGTGCGGAGTGTTTTTACTCGTACGTAGATTCCTGAAAAGCAATTCGCGAACTGTACAAAGGAAATATTTCTAATTTGGTGAATATATTTTTTAGTATATCTGGTGTAAATTTATTCATTGTTATATTTATTATACCAAAAAAATTACAAAATATTTGTGCATAATTTTTATTCAGCTTTAGAACTTTAATGTTCTAAACGCTCTTTTTCAATTACCTTGGAAAAATTTTCCTTCCTCTCAATCTCAAAACGTGTTGGAAGTCATTCGAATAGTTGAATATAATTCTAAATCAGCTTGTAGATATCAAACGCTTATACAAACTTCATTTTTCGGCGTTAAATACATTTAACTCCAGAGCAAGCGATTGATATAGATGAAGCACGCCTTATAGAGATAGAGACACTCAAACCTTCACGAAATGAAAGAATGTAAAGCGTATCTACAATTTCTGTGAGTAGTTAACACATTAAGAAGTCCGAATGAGTTGCCGCAGAAATTTTTCTTTGAATCTGACATCTCTGGCCACATTTTTTCAAATGCCAAAACTCGCAGGTAAAGATTTAATAGTTATAATAGTTATACTAGATATGCCATACATTATATTTAGACAGCCTTACTCATATTCATTTTATTTTAATGGAAATATAAATCACGTCCTTATGTAATTTGTTATATTAAGGTCTATAGCAGCTGACGCGGTCAGATGAAAGTATTCTGTTTGTTTTCTTGCAATTACAGTTTTGTGGGAATTCTCATGTGGTGTTGTTGACGTTGTTATGAGAAGAAATGAGAGGTCATCTTCGTCAACATATTATATGTTGACGAAGATGACCTCTTTTATTTCTTCTCAATTACAGTTTTATCTAAGCATTTGAGCATCGAGTCACTTTTATCACATGTACTAAAAGTCGAACTTTTAGCACGCCGCACATACCTTCAAAGTAATTTCTTTTACTACTAGCTGTTTAAAAACAATTATTTTGCTTCTAGTAACAACGTACTCAACAAAACAATATCCATGATAATAAAAATAGCAACGATAATGAAGTTAAAGGGTCATGGATTGTACATATTGGAGAACCGCGTTTCACGTCACCAGTACATGAGATTTGTACTAAAAAATGCATCAAAGTTATTATTGGGTAACTCATATTAAATCGTTATTTGGGGCAGTTTGCAAAAAGAATTTTAGAATTCTTCTCTAGCATCTTCAAATGACGCTTAATGTTCGGTACTTTTTGCTTTGTGCTCCTTTTCTTTAGTTACATACCAGTCAGTTCTTCATTCTAAAGTACTAATTATAGTAAGATTATCATTCAATAAGCAATAAAATGTCATTACAGCAAATGTAATTTCCATACGACGATAGGCAGATATTTTATTGACATACTGTAACAAATGCCGTTTTATTACAATATAAAAACTTAATCACTTAACGGGATTTCTTTGTCACTGCGAAAAAGAATATTACTCGTTTCGTTTCCGTGTTTATTCTGGTCATAAAATAATATAGGAACTCCAAAAATACGGCACATATTTATCTAGACGCGTATTCCCAGGGGTCAAGTCGACGAAATATTTTGCTTAAGTTGTGGGTAACACAAAACAATTTTTTTCTATATTTGTCTCAATTAAATTGATTTACGGAAATAAATGCGATAACGACTATTCTACTGTACTCCCGGGAGAATATAAAGTAATTCTGAGTTCACATGATCATAAACCGTTAAGTATTTTGAGCGCTGGTTGGGAACGCACGAACATACATGATTTACAGTCGAACCCATTACCATTCTCAGCGACCGTTCTCTCGGAAACAAAGTAATAGTATAGAAATAAAAATTGTTGAAAGGGTCTTATCTTCAACTTGAGTCTTCTTTTAAAAACAGTAGGGTGTTTAGCAACAAATACATGAAAATTAATACAGCAACACATATGATTTACGGAACTTATGATTTCCACTTCAAAATCTTCTAATGTGAGTTTATGTGAACGTGCGAATCCAGTTGTGAAAAACCTGTGTTTATTTGAGCGTGCATTGTAACAGTTCCTACACAGATCTCTCATAGTCAACAGAGACACATGCTTCTATGAACTTAAAACAATTCCAAAGAGGTTCGCAAATTAATACGGAACTTTAAAATGAAACAAAAAATAAGAGGAAAAAGGAGCTCGCTTGCATATACTGAAAACAACCACACATTTGTAAGTACAAAAAGATAAAGGATTTGCCAGACGCTTGTGCATTTCAAGGGAAGGGGAGATAGAGGTGATGGCTTCTCCTTTGCGGGATTGGGCAATAGTTGGTGATGGTGTGGCAAACACAATACTTCGTCTGTCTGCGGACCCCAAACATTTACTGAAAAAAACACGAATTTGATGCATTATCTTTTCTAAAGGAAATTTAGTGCCCTTCAGAATCACCCAAATATGGGCTCTAATAGCCGATAAACTCAAGAAACTGAAGGAAGCGTGCGCAGATAATCTTCTTCCCCACACGTCACATACAGTTTCTTTTACTGTTTTTTACTAAATAAATAAATAAATAAATAAATAAATTTATAAATAAAATTCCCTGGCGATGATGGGACTACTTGAAAATAGTACTCCAAAATTTTCATTTATGCTGCAAACATCATAAATTGCTATGCACCAAACAATGCGTAAATATGTGAAATGGTCCATCACGTTCATTTCAATTGTTTATGCAAAATAATTGCTATGCAGATTACGAGAATGTCAATTACTCTAAATTGTTTCCCCAGAAACAACAGTTTGTATGTTCGATGACATTTTACACTGAAAGAGGAGAAGCAAATTGAAACGTCGATACAAATGATTTTGTAGAAAATCAATCACCATTTCATTGTGGATAATCGTTTTTTAAATTTCTATACCTTCATAGTCAAAATTATGCTCAATAGTTTTTTTTTAACTTCTATACCTTCATAGTGAAAATGTTTGATTAATATTTTTTCTATTCTTATTATTTTTTGTGAAATGGACCATTCTTTTGTGCAAAAAATGATATTATTACCAGACATTCTTATTTAGATGAAAATGGGCACTATTTTCAACAACCAATATTTACCCGTTTTTTTATACTCGAATGTGCAAGAATTATGGTTGGTTGTTAAGTGATTCTGGGCGCATTAACTAACGAGATCATTATTCCCGTAAGTGTAGTGCATTTTTTCTCGGGAGATGGCGGTAAACTTTCCCCGCTGAATGGTGAGATCCGGCGCCGATCTACCGTCGGCTACTGGAGTTTCCCTCCTCCAGATATCTCCCACCAACGAGGCACCGCCCCAGCCGGACAAGTTCCAAGCACCCGACCGGTCTCCGGCATGTGTGGTAGTGCATGTTAGTGTAATTGACTGTAAGGAGTGAGAATAGGACACGGAAGAGAAAGGAAAGATTGCGCGCTTTTCGTGGCCCGTTTGTTAGGGTACTGCTCCAGCATTCGCCTGTTGTCGGAAAAACCGCGGAAAACTACTGATCAGAGCTGGCAGTCTCTAGAATTCTCCTCCAGACAGGGACTGAATTCGACCTAGCTGACAAGCTTGAGTCGAAAATCGTGCCACTGTCGGGATTCGAACCTAGGACCTCCCGGTCAGAGGCACTGCAGTGACATCAGTTGACGCACTGAGCCACCTCTCCTGCCAGAATTATGAAAAATTAAACATTTTGCAGTAGTTTTATTTTATCTATTTTTCTTATTTTCATGTTAATGAATTTTCTGATAAGCTACTATCGTTTTATATGCATTGAAAAAGCTCTTCTCTTGGTTAAAAATAAATGTTTAAATAATTTTTAGTTTAATTATTCTATAATAGTTATTTGTCGGTAACGAAACTCGATTTTCATGATGTATACTCAATACATCACTTGGATGTGATTGACATATTCCTTACCTTACGAGTACTAAAACTCGCTTTTCTCACCTTCTCAGAATGAAAAGAAAACATCCACCTGTGGGTATTTGGGGAGCGCTTGGCACAATTGGGAACACAACCTCAACATTTTCGTGGAAGGCGGCAAGTCGATTACCCTGACTTCCGACTTTGATATTCTAGCACATCAGATGTTCTTCTAAGACGGTACAGTGAGGAAAGCTCTTCATCTTAATCCAAAAAAACTTTATGTCCTTTTCATATCTGTCGTCACATTAAAACAAATGAAAGTAATATTTAGGGAGAAGCTACACAGTATATTGATATACGACTCTCGGAATCCGGCCACGATTTCCTCAAGTATTGAAGCTGAGACTCACGGCATGGCCAACGCATACTGTTCACAATTTCGCCAATTTGAATTTTAACTAAAAATTCGATGTTCTGTATTTTTACAATTTCCCTGAGAATGGCAATTTAAAATTAAAGGTGTAAATTAAGACAATTGACATTAAGGAGTTGATCTGCAGTCGGGGACAGGAGTGGTCTGTCAACAGGGAAACGATTTGCATACAATATATGAGTTCCAGTGTTCGTTGCAAGAAAAATCTGTCTTTGAGAAAGGCAGTCGTTTAATAGGAGTGGTTTTCTAGTCAAGTTTAGCCTTTTTAGTAAGATAATTTACCCTCTGAAACGGTTCTTTGAAATGTAATGTATCTCGTGATCACATCTCTTTAAAAAGCGTATGAAATGAAATTTTAACAAACGTTGTATTGCATATGTGTTTTGATACAAAAGAAAATGAGAATTTGAAACTGATTTATTTTATTTGTAAGCGATTTCGAATCGAGTTGTATTTGCAGAGACAAATTTATCTCGTTGATCAGCGGACTTCTAACCCGAAAACCCGTGCGAAATGTGGCACGTGCGAGCGGTCGCCCGCGAGGCATCACGGGCCAGCGGTAGCGATGGCAAATGTTACAAAAACATTCACACATCGATCTTTCGATATATCGCTTAAGGGTTTTCAATGTCGATGAAAACATCTACGAAAAATCATCGATGGTTAAAACATCGATGTTTTAATTATAGATTAATATTTTAATTGCATCCTATGTGTTAATTACAGTACGTTAAAGGGATATATTTTATTGTTTGGTTACCAACATGTTAGTAGTTTGTTAATAACAATTATTATCGAATGTAAAGGATAAAATTAACAATAAAGAAGATCGTGTTTCACTATTTTACCCTTTACTCTCTTCCATTCATACACCACCGAAGTAAAACCACATAACATTCTCTCAGATTGCACAGGTGAACTGTGCAGCGTGATAAAGAGGATGACGCAAAACAACGATATTAGTGTGGATTGCTGCTACTCTACATAACATTCTCTCAGATTGCACAGGTGAACTGTGCAGCGTGATAAAGAGGATGACGCAAAACAACGATATTAGTGTGGATTGCTGCTACTCTACTCTGAGAGGAAATGTCAAATTGGAAAATAAGCTCTTAACACAATTTTATCCATATTTTGTCTAATTAACTAATTGAATATTTTGAATGGCTGAACCGCAATGAGCACTCAAAAGTTGGTTTGGAAAAATGCTTTCTAGGCAAAAATTTGCATTGCAGAAGTACAGAAACACTCCAAAAACATGTAAATTGTTTATTATTTAGAAAAGAAATGAATATATTTGTGCAGAAAGAAAAATAAAATAGAAATCCAAAAGCACCCAATTTACACAATTCGACAGGTTTTTTTATTTCGCGGTTCATTTTCTATTTTTAATTTAATTTTTTTATTTCTCTTTCTATTTTCGAAAATTGACGAAAGTTATCATTGCAAAAATACAATATTAATAGAGATTATTTTGTTAAACGAAATACGTTCCAAAAAATCAGTTATTTAAAACATATATTCTTAAAAATTTGAGTAGTTTATTGTAATTTTGCAAATTTTCGAATTTGTTAATTCGAATTTCCTGCACTCCTTTTAGTAGAATCTTTCAGGAGAACATTGTAACAGAACAAAGAGAATGCCGCGATATGGCAACTGAATTTAACAGAATAATTTTTCATTGTTGCGCATTGTTTTGGGTGAATGGAACAATGTTGCTACGATTGAGAATGAGTGTTACAAGTGATGGCTGAAATGTTTAAACAGACCGGAAATTGCGGTATTATAATATAATGTAAGCATGACTTGTACGAGAAAGTAAGTGCTGTTGTAACACAACTAGTTAAAATTCGAAATTGACGCCTTTTCTAAATTTAAATAGAAGAGTATCCATTTCAATACTTACACTGGAGATTTGTTTTCCATTTTTCAATTGAAGGGTTACACATATCTACAGCAGCAGTGATTATGGAACGCTGAGAGCCAACTGAAGAAATTGGCGTGAGGTTCAAAAAGATCACTCTTGCTGAACACGTCCTATGAGATGAAGAATGAGCCAAAAGGAAATCCGTGGGTGCGATGAGCGCCAGCCAAGCCAGGGCGCGGCGGAGCGCTCTCCGGAGTCGCCGCGGTGAGTGGGCGGGGCGGGGCGGAGCGGCGGTTGACCCTCTGTTTGCCCGCAGCGAAGGGGGCGGGGCGGGGCTGCGTGCGCTCGCGGCACCGCTTCCGCCAGATCATCGGATTTCCTGTCCCCTCCATCTCCGACCACCGATACGCCCCCGCGCGCCCGCCCCTCCCCTCCCCTCCCCTTCACCTTCTCCCCGCTCCGCCGCTCCCGCCCTGCAGCCCGAGGCCAAAGTGAGGGTTTGCGCAAGTCGCCGGCTTATCGAATGCCGATATCAATTTCGGCGTCGCGCGCGCGCGGGGGCCGCCGCCGACACGTAAGGGAAGCCGTCGTGGGCGGCTGCGAAGGGGGCGGGGCCGTGGGCCGGGAAGGGTGAGGTGGGTTTCGGTGAGGAGGGTGGAGGGCGCGGTGTGGCGAGAGGAGTTCCACAGGGTCCGTGTGGAGGTTGAGGAAGGAAATGCGGTTCAGATGGGTGCCACGGGGCGTGTGTGAATGTGTGTGTGAAGATGGGGAGGGTGATTGGCGGTGAGGAGCGGTGAGGAATGGAGCGGTGGCAAGCGAAACGGCCTGTATGGGTCCATACTGAGGTGGGGGAGGTATGGATTTGACCAGGGCGGTGTAGAAAGGGACTGATGAAGTGGGGACACAGTGGTGTGGTTCAGATCAGTAAGGGGTGGGAATGCGGTGCCGAAGGGGGGAGGGGGTCATGTGATAGCCGAGGGGAGTTAAGGTCGCGTTTCAAATGACCTTTGCCGCTGGGAGAATGTTATTACGGAGCGTGCTAATAATGACGGAATTCCAAGATTGAATTAAGTACAAAGGGGGAAATAAATGACATTTAAAGAGCGCTTACTCACCTGCAACAATAGGTGAGAGCCACTATCTCAAGCCATGGAAGTATGCGCAAGTGATAGCCATACCAAAACCTGGAAAGCGATTACAGACGCTGCATCATACAGGCCAAAAGTCTTCTACCGGTTTTATCAAAAGTCTTCGAAAAACTACTTCTACAACGGCTTAAACAAATAATAAATAATATAATACCAGAGTTTCAATGTGGATTTCGGGGAGGCCATTCAACAATAGATCAGACACGCCGAATAGTAAACAAAATGTCTCAATGCCTTGAAGAAAAGAAATATTGTTCTGGGACATACAACAAGCATTTGACAGGGTCTGGTACGAATGGCTGATATTCAAAATCAATTACTCTCACATTCATTCTATCCCTTTTTTGAATCATACCTATTCAGTAGCTCATTCCAAATTAAATAATAATGCTTTCTCATAATTTAAACCAATGAGCTCAGGGATCTCTCAAGATAGTATCCTTTGTCCAATACTGTATTTAATATATACTTCTGACCTACCAACGACAGAATGCACTATGATGGCCATATTCTCTGACGACACAACTATCGTAGCTGCCAACGAGGACTGAACTCGAACATCAGAATACCAGCAAGCGCACCTGGACAAGGTAGAAGAGTGGTCGAATCTATGGGGAGTAACTATAAACACAGCAAAGTCACAACAAATTACCTTTTCACTTCGAAAGAAACAATGTCCAAAAGTGAAACTAAACTCGTCAGAACTCTCAGTAACAATGCTGTGAAGTATCTTGGTTTACATTTAGATAGCCTATTAATCTAGAAATCCCGTATCATAAATGAGAGGAAAGAACCACAAATGAAAGCAAGCAAATTATCGTGGCTATTTAATCGAAGATCAAAGCTCTCCTCATACAACAAAATATTACTGTACAAAACAAAATCAAGCCTATTGGACTCACGGCTTATAACTGTGGGGTACAGCCAGCAAGTCAAACCTGGAGATTTCGAGAAGATTCAAAACAAAACATTGAGATATTTATGCAACGCGCCGTGCTTCGTAACCAACAATAATCTGTACAAAGATTTTAACATCTCAACTACGGCAGTGACTATCACCGAGCGTAGTAAGAGGCATGAGGCGAGACTGAGCTACCACCCGAACCAACAATCAGTGAACATGTGTTTAGACTAAAGCGTGAATATATTCTAGATTTACCCTTCAGGTTCACTTAATACTTATGTCTTATATACCATTTACTAACTGTTCCCAATGAACACTAGCTTTTCAGCTAGGTCGAATTCAGTCGCTGTGGAGGAGAATTCTAGCGGCCAGCTGCTCTGATCGGTAGTTTTCCGTGGTTTCTCCGTGGTATCCTAACAAACGGACCACGGACAGCGTGCGATCTGTCTTTCCTCTTCCTTGTCCTATCATTACCCCCCACACACACTTACACTAACACGCACTACACTACCACACATGCCGGGAGACCGGTCGTGGACTTAGGCCTTGTCCCGGCTGGACCCCCTGGAGGGAGATATCTGGCTGGGGCTACCACGCTACCGATACCACGCTAGCCGATGGTAGGTCGGCGCGAGATGTCGCCATCCAACGCGGGAAGATCAGAGCCACCTCCCGATTAAAAAGCATGCACTACTCTTACGGGACTAAGGACCTCCGTAGTTGATGCACCCGGAATCACTGACAATCAATCAATCAATATAAGTGAACAGATTGTAAATTAGCAGTATTGAAAAAAACCTGCTACTACAGTGAAGGTGACCTGTATTCGAATCGCAACCGAAACATTCTTCTGGTCAGGCAATGAGCAGACCGAATTCCGTTTTAAAAGCAAAAATACGATATGATTTGAAATAATGAATATTCAAACGTTTATCAGCCAGGTGCGTTTCTAGTAGGTTAGTACGATCGCACAACAACTGGTTTTGTTTTTCATTTATTCCAAAATTCATTCACAGGTTATTTTCATTAAAAAGATAGTGAATTATTATTTATCTGACCGCATTTTTAGTTGTTAAGCAGTGGCATGTTTAAAGTTTTTTTATATTTTTTGACTCCGGTAATGAACTTTGTGATCTTGTCTGAAGGTCGAATTCTTATTCATTTTTGTAAGTACGCATCTTTTAAGATTCGTCAAAACATCGAGAAGTGTTCTGATGTATAATCAACGCGGCATGTGGTATGCCTGCAAACCACCATCCGGTTATAGCGAAAATAATATTGTTCGCATATAATTAGTGAAAGATTTTTGTTTTCATGCTTGTTTTTACTGCCACCGTCAGCTATCACTAATGCTATTACTGAATCAATAAAATTGTTATTAATAAATTATTAAACGAATGAGTGAATAAATACATCAATAATTGATTTATTGGGTTCTTTATATATTTTCAGATAACTTTGATTGTCATAAAAGAGAAACAATAATTTTATCAAGATTCTTTTGGGGTTTCAATCTTTATTTGCTAATTTAAGTTCTGTTTCAATAAGTCAAATTCATATGAAGAAATTGCATTACAAAGGGCTACTGTTATCAATTGTAGTGTCATGTATTGTTATATTTCAATGTTTTACTCATGTTTTGATGTCCAGGGTAATACAAAACACCCGAACGCCATCTCTTCGAAGACATATCAGCGAGCAATTGGAACTCAGAACTACAAGAAGAAATAAAAGAAGAAAATGCGTAAAATGCAGGCAAGTGAAGAACATTTCCTTCTGTAAGTTTCCGCAGCCAAGCAATGTAACGTGAAGTGACGCTGCGAAGTGAAGAACGAGGACTCCCACAGGCCGTGGCGACGCCAGTGGCATGCAGGAGGCGCTGGGATTCTCCAGGTAAATTTATAGCCCCGAGAGAGTCCGTTAGATAAGAAATTTGCCAAAAGCTCCCCCACCAGGGCTCTCGCCCGCCAAGGAAATATGTCCTCTCGTGAATATTACAGACAGTCGGCGGTGATTTCTTTCAAAGTTTATACGTTGTTCTGCATAACGACAGGTGCCATAATAAAAGAATGAGGGAAGACCTTGTCGTTGCGGGAAGAACTTTGCTGCAAAAGTAGACGTTGCTCACTGACATTTATGAAAGTACAACATTATCGTCGTGATAAAGGCAGCAATAATGTCAAGAAAAGGGAGGGGGCTATTCCCTGACGTAATATACAGCTACAGTGATAAAGAGAATTGTAAATCCAAAGGAAATGAATCTAAATGTGAATAAGGAGAGTTCAGAGGAAGTTGATGTTTCCTTCCGCTATAATACCGAGGAGAGACGTACGTGAAAGGGCCGTTTATTATGAAATAGTGCACTTCTTTGTTCCTTTTCAACGTAAGTTATTTGGAAAAGTGAACGCTCACATTGCATCCCGAAATTTGTTGCAGGAAAAAATATGAATCTACATGTTTTTATATGAATTTAGTAGATCATTATAAGAATGATTAATAGCTGTATGTCACATATGATAGTAAAACTCAGAAATTGTAAATTCAGTATCTAACCATTACATTTTCATACATATTAATGGATGAAATTATGAAAACAGTAAATGTGAAAGCATAAAAAACGTCGCAAAGGAAATAATACAAAAGTACATTTGACATTCAAATTCATTCAAATCAGAATTCGAACTTCCAAACGCAAAGGTTATGAATAAATGTACCACTATAGATTTTCTGCATTTATATCAATATTTTTTCAAGAGATATAATGTGATAATGTTTTCCCACTGACGAGACATTAATATATTTCCAAGTGTTAGATACATATTTTGGATGTCATAACCAGAGTTCTGCTCTTTGAGTGCAAGTAGAGAGTAGACGAGGAGCCTTATAGAAGTATTGTGAAGTAACAATAAGATTTTATTTCAGCTATTTAGCGTCTGTTTCTGGCATCTAAAATGAAACAAGTAACTTATTTGAAAAAAAGTGATATTTTCTTCTTAGATTAATATACATGTCATTAACTGATATCACATATGTATTTCATTCATGTTTCTTTTTTTAATTCATGTCTTGATTTACTTACCGTTTCTTCTTCGTCTCTCTGTTCTACTTTTTTATACATTTTATTTCGATTTTTTAAATAATTTATTTCAAAGATTTCATTGACACACGATTTTCATGTAAATAATAATTAATAATAATAATAATAATAATAATAATAATAATACATGAAAAGCGCATTAATGAAAGAATACACATATCTTGACACATTTAAGTGACTAATTTTTGTGACAAATAACTATTAACCTATCAGTCGATAGTGAATCATAATACATTTCACAATAAACCTACGTTCATTGTGAAACACACGGGCGCAAACCGTGCATTGTCGTGGCCAGTAAGTCGCACAGCTTTTGGGTTTAACAAGCCCCAATAACACGGTCTGCCAGCACTCTGCGGAGTTCATTCCATTTCGCTGTATCGCCCCCGCAGCGCAGACATACACACAAAGTGCGGAGCGCGCTATCTTGAAGTCGCCAACGAGCACAATGCGGGGGCAACCTCGGCGGCCGAAGCCATCCGCAGCGGCGAACGAGCGTGGCCGGGGGGAGGCAGGGGCGGCGGCCGGGAACGTAATTACAACGCAGATGTCGCCGCTGCGCCGCAAACAAGGAAGAGGGCGTCTTGATTGCGTCCGCGTGCTGGCCTGCGCCCCCTAGGACGCGCTGCCCGGGGCCAGGGTGCGGATGGGCAGAGAACAGCCCTCTCCGCGGGCACACTCCGCCTGCCGACCCCGCCCACCGATGGGGCAGGGAGAGGTGGCTCAGGGCATCAACTGATGTCACTGCAGTGCCTCTAAACCGAGTGCTCCTAGGTTCCTGCCCCGATGGTAGCAGACTTTTCTAAATAGCTAGGTTGAATTCGAATTCAGCCGCTGTCTGGAGGAGAATTGTAGCGGCTGGCTGCTCTGATCCGTAGTTTTCTGTGATTTCTCCGACCAACAGCAGGCGAATGTCGGGGTAGTTGCCTATCAAACGGACCACAGGCAGCGCACTATCTTTCCTTCCTTTTCCTTGTCCTATTCTCACCCATTACTTACATAGACCCTACCATTCATGCCGGGAGATCAGTCGGGAGCTTACGGCTAGTCCCGGTTGGGGCGGTGCCCCGCTACAGCCGACGCGTCGGTATGAAGGTGCCGGATCTCACCATCCAGCGGGGGAAGACCGCACCACCACATCACAAGGAAAAACATGTACTGCACTTACGGGACTAATACCCTTAGCAATAGACGCGCCCAGAATCCCTAACAATCATCAACGGCCTACTGACCCTGCCCACGGGCCGAGGAGTCGAGACGCTCGCATGGGACAATTTTGGCAGATGCGCCAACGCACCAGCAACGGCATTTCGCCCCGCCGAAATATTCTTCTCAACAGCTGGGTTTGGAATACCAGTGACCTTTTTTTTCACTATCGACGTACACGTTCCGTTTTTACTAGCTCTCGTAATGGTTAGTAACGTAACTAATGAGCCAATAAGTGTTCAACTGCACGTGCGTTCTGTTTTATATCATGAGTAGAAAAGTTGGTATGAACATTTAAATACTCCTGTGCAATGAAATTCAGGTGCATTAACAAATCTTCAAATGGTTCTGTGGCCTTAATACATGATTCGATAATAAACAACATTTACAAGCCAAAATGTTTAAATGACACTTTATAATTATTATTATACGTGATCGGAAAGAATTTCAACTCATGAATTATCAATAAACTTACGCAGATATTACCCTATCTGAATTCGAAACCGAAGATATGACTCTAGGCTGTTGATTTATATGCCACGTTTGGTCCCAAGCCTAGCAATTGACTGAAAACATTCGTAAATACAGTCGACTCGGGTTATAGTGAACTTGAATATAGTGAAACCTCGATTATAGTGAACGTTAAGTCATTGGTTCCACTTCACTGACATTACAAAAAGCGTAAGAAGATTTGGTTATGGTGAACCTGAATCTCGGCTATAGTGAACGTAGGAAATACAACGTCCTGGAAATTAATTCCATTTATCGCCTCAGTGCTACAAATTCCAACTATAGGTAGCTTGGAAAAAATATCGTCGACCAAAGATCGTAATCGAAATACTTTCTCCTGAGGTGAAGGTACTGGACCGGCATAGAGGCCTTACTGATGACGAGAGAATGGAACGCTGTTCCAACAGTGGAAGAGGCATTGAAGGATGTCTACAATGTGATATTTAGAGACAGAGGACAATGCAGAATCAAGTATGGAGGGAGCACGAACTCTGGAGAAGGATCCAGAGAGAAATTATTAATGAAAAACGATGCAAAGAATTGAGAATAATTGATTTTTTAAGGACAAATAAAGATATAGAAATTCTCAGTTTGTGCTGTTAACGCAATTTTGCTGTATCTATATTAATTCAATTAATCGTTATGGAGAAATTCTATTTAATTTGAACACTATCGGATATAGTGAACCATGGATATAGTGAACTTCGGATATAGTGAACTTCGCATATAATGAACCTCGGATTTAGTGAACCAAAAATGTTAGTCCCCAGCAGTTCACTATTATCTGAGTCGCCTGTATCTACTAGGCGCCTAACCACCCTTTGGGTCTTGTCAGTCATAAGGAACGCGTTGTTACTGTGCTACCTTAATTTAATTGGCAATATCATAAATGGCGACAATGGAGGCGAAAGATAGAGTCACTTTTAATTATGACACTGGACCAGTAAGTCATTGGCAGAAATGAAAATATTTCCCTACTGTTTTACAGATTTGAGATTAAAAGTATTCCACTTCGTGCTACTAATACATTCTCTTTCCGGAAAGATAGTATATTACAACACATTTAAATTTTTCGTTTTCTGGTTCCTCTAGGTCTGCAATAGTTATCATGTGTATTATTGGCTACCATTGTCATTAACCCAATTACAATATCTTTGATGGTGTGAAGTTGCAGAATTTAACTCTTCGAGCCAATTGCTTCATGTAAAAATGTCGATATGAATACGTATTTGTTGAAACTGTTATAAACTAAAATGAACGCCATTTATTTTCTATTTAGATCTAGTTTCCGAAAAGATCTGATTACATTGCAGACTTCGTTTAATTGTAAACAACATAACTAGAAATCCATGTTAATTCAGCCATGAAATTTTAACTGTCAATTTGGTTAGTTTTTTATTGAACAATCATTAACAAAACACACACACACATTATATATATATATATATATATATATATATATATATATAACACGGTACGTAAATTAATGTGATGTAGGAACTGAATTCTAGTTGATGCATACGTGCATAAAGTAATAGTTGATTATTTCATGGATTGTTTACTACTTTACATAGTGGTAATAGATAAATATATTTCTTCTTCAGAAGAAAAGTTAAGAGAAAGCTGTTCACCTTCTTTCTTCATTTTCTTTCAACTATCACAGTACGCTTCCAAAGCGTGTAAGCTCATTTTTCCAAACAAATTTGTGCTGTAAATAGAGTATTTCGTACAAGAATCATGGTTTGCAACGTGTGGGAGATTTTGATTAAGAAACACATAGAAGGTAGGTATCATGTTCCTACAGAACAAGTGTCTCTTTAAACCACTAACAATAATAATAATAATAATAATAATAATAATAATAATAATAATAATAATAATAATAATAATAATAATAATAATGCGCTTTTTGCCTCACTAAATGTTACATTCTTATTAAACGTCACTTACTAAACGAGTTATTTCCGAAAACCTCCAAATTCTTATACCACATAGTCATCTCGATTTCTATTGCTACGGCTCGCGCTCATCCCCTCTGTACTGTCGCCTCATTCCCCCCTCCCCCTACTCCCCACCTCCGTGGGGTCGTCGCTCCGTTTGTCAAGATTTCATTAAGATGGCCGGCGCACGAGGGCGGTCGCGGCTTCTGCCTGCGCCGCCCGACCATCCAACTGACCGACCGACGGACGGACGGACGGGCGCCTCCGCTGTCAGCGACGGCCGGCCCGCTTTGCATTCCACGCGCTCCACCCCGCGCAGGTGGGGGGAGGAGAGAGTTGGAGAGAGGGGCGGGCGGAGCCGGCCGCGAGGACGCGCGCAACGCCCAGAAAGAGAGGACGCGACGGGAGGGGGGGGAGATAATAAGTGTGATACCGCGGGTGGAGGGTGGAAGGGCAGTGAAAGTAGTGGCATTAGGAAGACACAATGTGGCACGAGAGAGCCGACGTGAGTAAGGAGGAAGGGCTTAAAGAGATGTGGGAAGTTTGAGAAAACAAAGGAGTAGAGGGACAACGAGTGAGTAAGAGAGAGAGAGAGAGAGAGAGAGAGGGAGAGAGAAGAAAGAAAGAAAGAGAAAGCGAACGAGAGAAAGAAAACGAACGAGAAAGAAAGAGAAAGCGAACGAGAGGGAGAAAGAAAGCGAACGAGAGGAAGGGAGAGAGAGAGTGAGTGGGAGAGAGAGAGAGAAAAAGAGAAGGGGAGGTATACTGAGGGACCAAAAGCCGACGATAATACATTTATTCTTGTAGTATATTAAACGTGTCATGTACATTATGCCACCCATCCAAGCTTTCCTAATAAATGTTTACTTTTTATTCCGAGAAAGCTGCCTCATAAATTTTCAATACGTTCATTGTTATGGCATGCATGTAAACGGAAGAAGAAACCCTATTAGGAACATGTGTTTTCCAGTCATGCTTGAAGCATTTATAAGTTAATGTTGACATTGAAACGTTTGTTGACTTTAAATTAAAAACCTATTTTTAGTAACAAAATATTTTGTATCAAAAGTGAATGTATCTGCGTGTAAATGTATTTAACCGTAAACGTATAAAGAATATATGTTTTAGTATTGATGTATATATACGTTTGAAAATATTACACTAAAAATATGACCATTATAAAAAAACAGCTTCATGCAATTCCCAATGCACCAAGTTGCAAGGTGTCTGCGAGTGTTAATAACTTTGCAGGGCGACGTGGGGCAGGGTCGGCAAACAAGAGTAGGAAATAAACTGATTGGACGAGCTGGGCACGAATGGCGGCGCAGGGCAAGAGAAGAGGGATCAAGCTTAATAAATGATTTTGATCAATGAATATCCAGGAAACGCCATGCAATCAGCTAAAATAGAAAAACAGTGTAACCTTAGTTTATACATAGTTTAGTGAGTTGATTTCCTTAACTCCAATTGAAATTTTAGTTTTTTTTTTCTTTTGCACATAAAATGCATACTTAAAATAAAAATTTAATAAAGTTTTCCGCAAGTTGACAGCCATAAAAAATTCAACATTCATCGCTATTTGTAGAAAGAATTGTATTTACTCGTTCGTACACGTGGAGATAAGGCGACAATACTCGAAACAGAGTTTAAAATTCAGAACGTTTCGTGCCTTCGTTAAAAGCATCAGGGACAAAATATAAAATAGGAAAAATGTTATCACACACTAGAGAAGAGCAAACAAATAAAGGAAAATACATACACTCTTGTGACGAACATTGTATACCTAGGTGGATGTGTTGGCGTGAAAGTAACTGAATATAAAAGTGAACCGAACCCGACAGAAAAGCAAACCGAATCCTACCAATACTAGAAATTTGTATGTTGCAAAGCAAAAGGAAGAAAGGTGACAGAGCTCTGGCGAATGGAGAGAGGAGGGCGGGCACGTAGGAGCGGTAGGCGGAGGCCACATCACGTGGGGCGCGAGTGTATAGCGGGCGTGCCGCGGCGCACGGGTGTGCTCGCGCGTCTGCCAGGGCTGGGCACGCTAGCGGGGACGGCTTCACGGCCCCCATCACCACACACGCCTCCGTCCTCTCTGACGCCTTCCCACCCACCATTTCTTCCTCCGCCCCATCTGTCTCACTGCATTTCAGAGTCGATGTCAGCGTCAGTCAATTGCCAGCGTCATTTTTTTTATCAGCGTCAATTTCTTGTCAGCGTCAGTTTATTGTCTGCGTCAGTGTATTGTAAGCGTCTGTGTATTGTAAGCGTCAGTTTGTCAGCGTCAGTTTATAGTCAGCGTCAATGTCAGTGTCAATGTTAATGCCAGAATCAACGTGATTATCCCGCCTTCACCGTTCCCGTACCCGCTCTGCTACCATCACTCACAACTAGGCACTCCAGCGCCACCGTCGCACCGTCAGCCACCACCGTCGATACAGTCACGTCCACCGATTCCTTCCACCCCACCCTCCCGCCAGCATTTCTTATCGATCCCGCTCTGTCACCATCCCTCCCCTCGCCGCCACCTTATCAACAACCATCTCCACCGACGTCGCTGTCATGCATTACCGATACCGCCGCCACCACAGCCACCGCTACGCCGAACGCCTACTGCCAGCCATTCCACCCACTCTTGGGCTCCATACCCCCACTTCCACCTCACCTCCATCACACGCATTTCCACCTCGTAAGTGGGCCCAACCTCGGTGGTGTAACGGTTAGCGTACCGGACTGTCGTACCCACGTTTGAGGGCTCAAACCCGATTGAAGCCGTGGATTTTTTAATCTTTCGTGCGCCTTCCTTCGGAGGGGAAGTAAAGCTGGCTGTCCCAGGAAGTAGAGAAGTGGATTTTTAATCCTTCGTACGCCTTCCCTCGGAGGGGGAGTACAGATGGCTGCTCCATGAAGTAGATTTACAGCATGTAAAAGATCCTCAAGCCTAAAAGAAGCCTCTGAGCTACATTCAAATCCTCTGTTTCGTCGGAAGAGCAGACCCGATGGCCCGAGTCTCACCACGTAAAATAAGGCATTAACTAACTAACCACCACTTCATCCGTTTCCACTCACGTCTCAACTACCTTGCCGTTGCAGTCCCTCGCCCCAGCCCCCGCCCCCGCCGCCCGCCCTCCCCGGCGCGGGGCGGCGGCTGAATGGCGCGCTGATGGACTGGGAGTGGCTGTATGCGGCGGGGAAGATCCCGCCACCCTCTCCCTGGGGGAACCCGCTTTCCCCCAATTTCGCATTATTTCGTCGGACCGCTCCCCCTATTCTGTCAGGGTTTCGTTCTCGGTTGCCCTCCCCGCCCCCGACCCTCGATATTAGTGTGTGTAGTTTGAAAGCCCCGCCATCCAATATGTATGCGCGAGGTGCAGGGGCATTCAGCAGGCGTAGTGGCGGCGCTGCAGGCGCTGCAGGAGCCGGCGAGCGCAATGCACGTGGCTCGCATGCTGCCTTCCACCGAATTACCCATTCCTTTGCGCGGATTTTCTATGGATAGGGCATTCGATGCAATATTCACGGCCGGGGACATGGGAAAATTTCCCCGGGGATTACCGGAGCAAGCACTCCCCATGTCGGCTCTGAAAGAAGTTTCGGGAATAAAATGCGCTAGAAGCGCTTGCGATGTATTTTAGAGTGAGATATGAATTTACGTTCTGGATGTGGAAGGTGAAAAAAGCGAGACGAGAATTCTGGGTGAAGATGTTAATGTAGCCGTTACGGTCCTCACTAAAGATAGATTCTTGACAATGTTGGAGATATAAATGAACTATACGTCAACTTGTTACTGACGTTTGCAATATTATATTATTATTATTATTATTATTATTATTATTATTATTATTATTATTATTATTATTATTAGGGAGAGCATTTTAATGATGTGTCATTTTTTTTTCACTTTAGAATAACGCAGATTAGAATAGAAATGTATTTTATGTTATGATAAAAGGAAATGACCCATTTGTATAGTCAGTTTTTCGTATTTTTTATCGAGTTTCAAATAATATTTACGAGATGCAACAAATGTTCTCCACAGAATTCCTCAGTGCCTATACCTGATAGACAAATCGATTTCTTAGCTCAGAAGTTATAATGTCAGCCATTGTATGTAATATAAGGTTCCTGGGACGTCTGTCAGCATCATTGGCGGTATAGCCAACTTTGGGAAACAGATTTTCTAACAGCCCATACCAAAAGAAAGCTGAATTTACTTGAACGAACAGAAGAATCCTGAATTACATCAGTAACATATCCAACAGCTTAAGTTGTTCATCTGAACAGGTTTTGATTACATTTTTTACGTCAATTTTCTCTGTTTTTAGGGAATTTTAAAAACATTTTAAGAGCATTTTATTGATCATTTTTGGCGATGTTTTAGGTCATCAAAATCCACCCCCTAATTATTATACTTTTTACTTATTATTCTCATTTACAAAGAACTGTCAGTGTATTTTAAACAAAAATGATAATTTACATTGTATAAAAGCACTAAAACTTGAATATCGTTGAACGAATCACACAAGCTTATTTCTGATTTTCTTTTCAATTTCTCGTAGCGTCAATGACAATATGGTTGTACAAGTTTTTATTCATATGCTGTGAACCAACTTTATCAGTTTATACGTAATATTTAATATCAATTACTTCTTTAATAATTAATTTCAACTATTACCATTAAAACTAGAGTAGCACTATCAAAGTTTTTAGATTTTTGCCAGGATCCAAACCCATATAATAAATTATATTCTAATTAAATATCTTTTCGATCTATTAGATGGTAAGAAAAATGTATATGAAATATTTTTGCTTGTTTGTTGCGTTTCAAGAGCACATCCTTTTAAAAGCTGCATCCTGCGTGTAGATATTTGGCAAACACCATATTAGTAACAATGGATTCCTGTAGTATCTTAACAAGGGACGTGATAACAATGATGACTACAAAAATACTTCAAATACTCTTACTGGTATATGACAAAAAGATCCTTGTAAAATGAAAACTAGAATGTGGCAGATATCGAACATTAATTTCCGTACAGTGATCCTGGAAATTAATGCACATTTTTACCATTTATAGAATAATGTTGTCATACGAACGTTCCTGACGCTTCCAAAAGAAAGTTGAACAACAGCACGAGAAAAATATTGAAGGCAAAATTTGGAAACGTGTTAGAGAATTTTTTAAAAAAATATTGATATATCATATGAAGTACACCCCGTAAATAAAATATGTTCGTGACATACTTTAACGAGCCTTCAACCATATTGATCGACGAATATAAAATTGTGCTGAAACTTCTGTGAACGGTTCTGGCCTTGGTGTTGTTCACAGACAAACGGACAGACTCGGTAACAAGGATCCATAAAATCTCTGGGTTCTCACTTGAGAACGTATTGAAGAAACTATTTTACTTCATATAAATGCAAGAGTTACCTTCTTTTTCAATATGAAAAAAAAAAACAACGACAAATCGAGTTTTTACGTCGAAAAATCGCTCAGTTTTGCGTCCATTTCGCTATACTGAGCAATATGCGATAAATTAAAAAGAAAGATAAAACTTAATGATAGACGGATGAACGTTTTTACGTTGAGAGGATAAAACGTAACTGCACTGTTCGCAATGATTTAAAGATTAAAAGAGAGATAAGAAATGCGCTAAGAGATGTTACTTGGGTGGGTAAAACGGTATCATCTTCAACCCCTATTATTGCTGTTAGAGTTGTAAAGACTGGGTTTGAACCATAAAAGAAACATTACATTTCTGAAAAAGTTTTAGGAAACAGAATAGCGCCAACCCGAATGATTTTATGAAGTTCATTTTCTTTGCGTAAATAGAAAATGTCTATTGAAATGTATTTACTTCACAAAGCAAGTGAAAGTCAACAAATGAGAAGTGAAGAAAATTACTTGAAAATGTAAAAATATTCATGTTACACTTTTCTGTACACGAGATAAACGTGTACATTGAATTAATATTTGCATTTATTATCATTTCGTCTCACGATCGATGTGGACGTAGTGACGATGCGGGGCTGGAGGTTGGAGGTGGAGGCAGAGAGCTCATGTTGGGGGGGGGCGAGGTGGAGAGGGAGGTCGCGGTGGTCTCGGAGTTTCGGGCCGGAGTGCGGACCTCAATCAGAACGTATGTCTGCGCGGCGAACCACAAATCCCCCGAGTCTGTGGAACGACTGATTCTGAGAAAGGAATCTCTAGAACTATTCCTACTTATTTCCTCGTATTTTGTCAAATATATGTTCTTGACTACAACTGAAACTGCTTCAGTTCAATGACATCTACTTTTGCATCTCCAAAAAAGCTCATCCAAACCAGAATGAAAGGAAATATTTAGAAGTTTATAATACTCGTACATAATGTATTAGCTATTTATTTACACAATAATGCTAGTTATGGAGGGTCAAGAAAATTAATCTACTAATATGAAAATCTCCATGACAGTAGAGCGAAGACGAGAAGCAAAAGGTCAACATTAGAGTTAATGAGTTGAATAGTGGTTTCTCAGTTCACGTTGCCGCCTTGTCTATAAAGACGGTAGGAGACGTTATATTGTAGTAGAAGGAAAGTAGGTCTTTAATAGAAACACTTAAATAGTGAGGAACATAACCTTCGCTTCTTTAAAATAGCTGTATAATAATTTTCATAGTTGATTTCCTCAATATTTCTCAATAGAATCCAGTGGGGTTCCTCCAGTAAAGAACCACTTATGTTGAGGGTATGTGCGGGAGAGAGGTGGAGGGGGGTGAAATGGGAGTCAACATCGCAGGCGCCGGCTGGGCGACGCAGTCGGGGCTTTCGACGTCTAAGCGAACTGTGGAGAGCACGAGCGACGAGGTCAAGGCCTCGCAATCCCTTATTGGCGGAGGAAAAGCTTGAGCCACCACTTCAACTGCTCGTGCAGAACGCATTATGGTGTAGAACCTAGATCCTAGCGGAAGTGGAGCTTTAATACTGGAGGAGAAAACCTCCCTTGCTTCCACTAATCACTGTTTAAGTGGATATCGATGACGTGCTTGCAAAAATTTGTATATCTGAAATTTATTAATTAATTTTTTTATGCATTATTAATATTTTCAATCAGAATACGTTGACGAACACCTTAATGCGTCTTTTACGTTCACAGTAAGTTCCCGTCTTCCCAAAGCATGTTTTTTTTTTTTTTTTTTTTTTTTGTTTTTATAAGTTTACGTAAAGTTTGTTGTCAAGACTTTCAAGAATTTTAAGTAACCTTTTACTATAAAGCAGTAAATTTCACTTTCATCTCAATAAATACGAAAATAAATAAAATTGCAAATTATTGCAAGAGTATTGGATAATTCACTAACATACGATAGGAAAAAAATGTGAAAAGATTTTGCACTTGAATTATTTCACATTTTTCACTATAAATTTTGATATTTTTTCAATTTCAAATCCGAATGATTTCAATCCCTTATAATTAAAATGACGAAAAATGTTATTATTGCTTTCAAACCCGCCGGATGTCCAACTCTTCATTCTCAGTTTCATTACCGTCTTGAAAGGTCTTTTCTATCATTAGAAAAAAAGCAAAAACAATTATATGAAAACTCGTGTACATCTACTGTTAATTATTTGAGTTATGAATAACGATCAGTAATATGAGTTTCAGATATTTTCTGTTATTAGGAATTTATTTTCGTTGTTTCTTTTCGAAATCGCAAAACGTGAAGGTAGCATGTTCACCGTGTAGTTGGTTATGTAGTGGCTTATTCCCTCAAGGATATATTTTTTGTGTGTAATTCAGTTTAGAAAGAGGGGTTTTATGTATTTAAAATAATTTGTCCGAGAAAACTACAATATGTGGTGAATTTCAAGGCCAATTTTTACTAAAGAATTATACCAGAATGCCCCACATTTATTGTAAACATTTAACTTTTCGTAAAAGAAAATTGTTGATTTATTCCCATATAAAAAATTATACTTTTATTAGCTTTTTTATTATTTATTTATTTTATAGAGGTTCTACTAGGGTTTTTTAAAAATTCGAATTGGTAACCAAACGGGTAGATTTTAAAATTAATTTTCATTTCTCTCTAAAAATGTATCTCTTGAAAATGGTAAACGTGATGCAATTACTGCAATATCTATTTTTCTGTTTTATCCGAAAGTATTATTAATATACCCATGCCAAAGCACATTTCGAAGGGAAAGTCTTTTTGATGTTTACATATTGCAGCGCGTAATACACTGAAAGATTTTAAAGGAGAAAGAGAATAATGGAAAATATTTAACGTACATTAACAAACAATACCGATTCACTACCAGTAACAAAAATAATGCATTTGTATTTATTTTACATGCAGAAGCATCACGCTTTTTGTTTGGTAATTTGGTACCTCCACATGCTAAATAAACATCGCCTGTAATTGTGTTTTTGTGTTGTAGCAACGCTGTAGTCGATGTGAGGGTAACGCTAAGTTTATTAGCCAATAAACTGTATATGTGAACTATAATTGTACATTTTTTTAGAAAATACGGAAAATAACCTGAAAATATGTTTTTAGAAGAAATATTATTGCAATATAATCATTTCTAATGCAATTTTCTAATGCATATTGCCATAATATCCCTGAATAATTCACTCTCCATTTTCGAAGTAACATCTTACGAGAGAATGAAACGATAAATGTTTGGTCCAGCAATCTCAATGGTTCATTTAATACTTCTCAGTAATTCGTCGCGTTCTCAATAGGATTCAATAATATTAAGGCTTCCGATTGAACCGTTTAGGAAAGCATAATGCTAAAGAAACAAACGATTGTTCAGGGAATCCCCGGCTACGCCAGCAATCCATCCCTGGGGGCGCGCACTTTGCGTTATCTAATCGGCGAATGCCGTCTTCCTTCCCACTTGGCAACGCCGCTTGCGCCTCTGCAGCGGGGAGGAGCGGAGGGGGCGTGGCGGCCCGCGGGCGCCGCCGGAAAGCGCCAATTAATAACGCGGATTCCTCTTCCTCGCGTCGCGTCGACGGGCGATCCATCGGCGCGCCCCCTCCCCTCCACACCACTCCACCTCCTCCGCACCGGCTGAGTTCCCGGCCTGCATTCCCACTGACTCTGCTGCGACTCGACCGGGAGGTCCTCGGTTTCGAGTCCCAACCAAGGCGGATATTCGACACTAGCTCCATTGCTAGGTCGAACTCAACCATCGGATGAGGTGGCGCAGTGCGTCAACTGATGTCACTGCAGCGCCTCTGACCGGGAGGTCGAAGAGTTCGACTCCCGACAGAGGCAAGATTTTCTATCCTAGCTTGTCAGCTGGGTCGAATTCAATCGCTATTTGGAGGAGAATTCTATCGGTCGCCTACTCGGATCGGAAGTTTTCCGTGGTTTCTCCGATCAACACCAGGCGAATGCCGGAGCAGTACCCTACCAAACGGGCCACGGACCGCGCGCGATCTGTCCTTCCTCTTCCCTGTCCTATCCTCTCCCCTTACACACACACACACTTACACTAACATGCACTACACTACACTCATGCCGGGAGACCGGTCACGAGCTTAGGGCTTGTCTCGGCTGGGGAGATCCCACTGGTGGGAGATACCTGGAAGGGAGAATTTTCTGAAAAACCGACGAGTATGTCGGCACCGAATTTCACCATGCAGTTTCAGATGAACACCTCCACCTCTTGGGATAAAACACTCACTTACAGAACTAATGACTTGAGCACTTGTGCCCGGAAATATCAATCTAACCTTTTTCTGATTCTCCTTTGTCTCCTTCACTTCTTTACTTCTCTTCTTGACCTTCCCCTTTTTTGCCTCGACGTCCACCTGTTTCCGCCGTTACCTTTACCACCCCGCGCTCCTCCACCTCTCCCTGCGTCTCATTCTAAATCTCCTCCTTTGCCTGTACGGCTCTCTCTTCACTCCCTTGGACACCTCTTCCTGCTCCCCTGGTCTCCTTCGCTTCCTCACTCGATCTCTGCTCTCTGGGAGATCCAAGGGTTAGAGACGCGGCCTTTTGACACTAGAAATTCAGCTAAGTCGAATTCAGCCCTGGCGCTGTCTGGTGGAGAATCGATTCTCTGATGGGTATCATTACGTGGTTTTCTCCAAGAATACGGGGAAAATCGTACCACGTTACCCTAACAAACTGATCACAGACGGTGCGCGATCTTTCCCTCCCTCATCCGTCAACCCTTCCCTTTTCTCCTCTCGTACACACACGCTTAGAACATGCACTAACACGTGTTGGGAGATCAGTCGGGGGCTTCTCCCAGCTGGGGTTCTGCCCCCCATGTGCTCATGCGTGGAGCGAGGAAACAGCGCAAGGCGACATGCAGATCGATGCTGGATCTCACACGCTCCAGAGGCGGAAGGACACCACCGCAATATGGCATACACTATACTCGACGAATGGGTGATCGGAAGAGTTTGTCGCTGTTTGAATTAATATTTCTCACTAATTCTTTTTCCTGATCCTTTTTTAACTCATTATTTTCCTCAGTCTCTCGTCTTTCTCCTTCCTGACCTCCCATCACCACCCTCTCTGAATAAAACTTTATCTCTGCCTTTACCACAACAACATATCCCCACTTCTGCATTCACCTTTCTCCTCCATTTATGCCTGTACATTCTATACCTCCGCCTTCGCCTCACCTCCACCTCTGTCTTCACCTTCACATTCCTCTTTTCTACCTTTCTTTGACTGTATGTCCGTTTCTCTCCAGCGCCAAAAGCACCCATCTACGTATTTATTGCTTTCGCTTGGCACTTCGATTCCTGACTTCATCAGACCACTTCGTATTCTCAGTTATCTCCATCGTCTTTGCCACGTTGAAGTACTCCTCCGTGATCTCTATTGTCTCATTCCCTGACCTCTCGGCCCAGGCGTTCTCCGTTCTCACTCCTGAGTTTCGTCCTCATTTTCGTATTTCGGACCTCCCGTTCCGCTGAGGCTATTCGTTGTGTGGTGCTCTCCTGGCCTTTATGTTGGGTTCTTCCTCACTTTCATATCGTATACGTCCTTCTCCGTTAAACCGCTCATCTGTCTTCTGCTTCTTTTTCAATCTCATCTCCTCTGCATTTACATGGCATTGAAATCTGTTTCCCTTTCTTCTCTCTTTTCTCTTAACTTCGTTTCCTCAATTCTCGCCGTTTCAATAATTTTGTAATTCCTGCTATCTTCTACTAACCGCAGCATCACATCCATTTCTTTTGTAACCCCATAGAAAAGTTGCAGTCCCTCCAACATCGCTTTTAACGCTGCTTCCTGCTCAACATCTACATCCTCCTTGGATCTCTCTCCACCTCCGTCTCTCCATCATCACTTCCCGTCCTCATGCACTGTTAGCGCAAGCCCTTCCCTCTCCTTGTCACTACATACACCCTCGTCTCCGTCTCTTGCTCACTTTCTTAATGTCCATTTCTTTCCTCATGGATCTCCTCTCTTCTTTTACCTCTTTTATCCCCCTCGTTCTCTCTCTCTCTCTCTCTCTCTCTGTCCACGTCAGTACCATGTCTCTATTCTCCTTTGCTCTGCATCTATCACACGGTCTGGACCACCGTGTTCTCTCTCTCATGACTCCACCTCAATGTCCTTTCTTCGTTCCCGTATTCTCTCATCGTATTATTTCCCCATGATTCCACATCAATATCCTTTCTTCAGTCCTTTCTCGTACCTGGTCTCGAGCCCCATCATCTGTTTCTTTAATTCTCTCTCTCCCTCTCTTTCCCTCTCCCTCTCCCTGCCTCCCGCCTTTCCCCGGCGTAGCCACCGCCTCCTCGCAGGCCGCGGGGGCGCCGACTTTCGGGCGGGAGCTTGTTTGATCTCCCATGTAAACGGAGCGGGCGGCGCGGAGCGTGGCCAGTCCGAGGCGCCCCGGGCCGCCCTCTGCCCTCCGCCCTCGCAGGGCCTTCCTTCATTGGCCGCTCCGGAAGCCTCGCCCTGACGCGGCCCTTTGCGAGCGCCCTGAGCGATGCTGACGTGTTAAATGGGCGGTGCGCGTTTAATTGGCGGTTCACTAAAGGAAATCGTTTAGCGATGTTTCATCACTGATGTCCAATCTCGGGCGGCGCGCGTTGGATTTTGTGGAGAGCGAAATGATGTTGCGGTCGGCTTTCAGGGGAATATTTCGTTCCCGCTCGGCCGTGATTCATTACTTCACGCACTCTGTCAGCCATTATTTTCTTCAACGAAACGGATGATGATTGAAATGAAGTATGAAATAGAGCGTTCGAGGCAGCCTGTCCACGACGTCGAGTCTATTCGATATCCAAATTATCGATTGCCCGTGTCTTTGCGTGGCTGAACTTCGAGATACATGTATATTACACGTCTCTGGACTATTTGAATTTTTAACTGGAGGCTTTTTAAACTATAAATTTAAAACATAGATGTCAGTCATAAATATGTTAAATAAGAAAAAATCTAAGAATGAGTTACAAAATTGTCTGCGTAGAAACTAATAATATGGCAGTGTCAATTCCGAATATTTTATTTCAAGTACGAAACTAAAAATATTTAAATATCCACTATTTTTTCGATATACAATGGCGAAAAAATGTGCTATTGCCCAGGCGAAATGCGATATAAACATACATTGGGATCGTTTTTGGATGAAGTGTTTCTTCTTCGCTCTACTTCAAGCATCCATTTTTCTTTTGTTTTTAATGTTATTTGATCATCTTACTTACAAAATTATTTTATCCGTACATAACTGTCAGCAACACTTTTTCATACATTTATTTAAATATTTGTGGCTTTATATCAGTGGTTTTGAAATCGTAGATGATTGCATCATCCAACAAAGAAGCTTCAATTTCATTAGGAAATTTATCAATACTGCTATTATTATTATTATTATTATTAATATTATTATTATTATTGCCCCTCAAGTGAAACATGAACAGCGTGCTAGCGTTCAGCGAGGTAGCCAGGTTTTATTCTCGACCGGGACAAAAACGAAGCTGTAGCTTTCTGATACGAAAATCGTCTCAGTTTCTATAGCCGTGTTACGAAAAAATAAAGCCCAGACAGGCTAAGTCTACTAGTTTCGGTGATGGAAGTACGTCATGCTCACCAGATGCTTCCGTTATTCCCAAGCGTAGATAATAAATTTTAAAAAATGACTCAGGCGTGGGAGCACAGCTAGCTGGGAAATATCGGGTTAATACGACTCAAAATGCCAAATAATACCTCCACCGCCTGCCCATCATCTTTCTCTTTGATTGGCTGATATTTCTGAGCACGTCATCAGCTGTGGTCATTAGTCTTGATAGCGTAGACAATGTTTTATTCCGAGAGATGGCAATGATACGTTCTCCGTTGGATGGCGAGATCTGGCGCTTACCTATACATTGACATATAGGGTATTTCTCTTTCCAAGTATCTTCCCCGTGGCCATCCCGCCCGAATGAAGCTGTAAACTCCCGGCTGGTCTCCCAGCATCTGTGGCAGAGCAACGCATTTAGTGGAGAGGACAGGGGAGGCAGGGGAGAGGATAGGGCAAGGTAAGGAGAGGAAATCTCACGCTGTCATTCGTGGCCCGCTTACCAGCGTACTGTTCTGGTACACGGCTATTACTGATGGGAGAAAACACGTTAAAGAGCCGGTGAGAGCAGCCGGCCGCTTCAGTTCTCCAGTCAGCCGCGAAATTCGACCAAGCTATCTACCTGGATATACCTGGTGTCGAAAATGCGCCACCGTCGAGACTCGCACCCCGCGACCCCATTGGTGAGCGTCGCTGCAGACAGCTGCAGTGCTGAGTATGAGCTAAATTCAGCCGGCATCACCTTCGACTGCCACCTTTACCCTCGCTGCTTCTGCTGCGGCCGCCGACATCACCGCCACCACGGCCACCGCACTCGCCGACACTGCTACTAACACAGCCACTGCTACTGCTATTGCCACTGCTGCCTCCACCGCTGCACTATCTCCATCACCACCTCCTCCACCAACCCACCATCCCAAACTGGCTCTTCCTCCTCCTTGGCCGCCGTCGCTGCTGCTGCTGCTGGAGGCGGGTGGAAGTCATTAAACGCTGGGAGTTCCAAGAGTTGCGTTTGTTTTCCTCTCTGGTGTGCGTTGGCCCGGCGCCGAACCCTCGCGAAGGCGCGGCTCTCGCCCTCGCCCCGCCCTCCCCCCCTCCCCCCTCCGCCCGCGCTCCGCCCTGTCACTCCCCGCCCCGCCCCGCCCACTTGCCCTCGCGCCTTCCAGCGGACCTCCAAGCCTACAGTCAATGTGGACTCTATCTCGAACAGCCTTCCAAGAGCAACACGCGCTGCGTTTACGTAAATATGTCCTCGTTACTCTCTGCATCACACGCTTTTCAGAGTTTAAGTTAAAGCGCAAACATTAAATACACGATTTTTCGTAAAAAATGCTTCATTTTTGTGGAAGGCTATTTCAAATATTAGCTTGAAAAATTATTTGGAGAGATTTTTGTTTGTAAAACTGTAACATGTTCAATACTGAACAATTTTTTACGAATCCACACAACATAATTGGGAATAATAAATACATAAAGTCTACTACACTTCATCCTCATTTTTAGGGAAATGAATATACAGAATATCATTCGAATAAATTTGGCCCTGCAATTTCTTTTGTAATTGGTACATCTAAAATGTTTATAATAATTAAACACATCGTACGGAAAGGAAAGTTTCTCTTTAAGATTTTGAAGTTTAAATGATAGAAAATTGCAAAAATACATCTTTACGTGAATTGCGAAAGGAGGAAGATGCAGAAATATTTCTACTGTCTTCCTTTTTCTAAAGGAATCAGTGTATTCGTAAAAAATGTTAAGTATTGAATATGTTACAGTTTTACAAAACGATTTTTTTCATCATTAGGAATAACAGGGTATATCATAGTTTAAGTTTTCTCATTACGCCAATAAATATACACTAATATTTGGTTATAGGTATTAATAAATATTAGGAGACTTTGTGTCAGTAGAATGCAAGGTTGTAGAAAAATGAAGTGTTTCAATAGTGAGAAAACATTAAATAAACCTTCATTTTGGTGTCAGCTATTATAATTTCGACGTTTCTAAGCCTCTTTGAATTGTCAAACACATTAATCTGCCCATAACAATAAATTCAACAAACCTGAGGATATTTCAGTAAAAAAACATTATGTTAAACGTAAGTCCTGAAACGTCTCCAATTGACTTGTATCTTCAATATTGTAATGATAATTATTTCGCAATCTTATCTGGAATAAAAAACTATTCAAAATTCATTATGTTGAAATTCGTCCACAAATTCCTATTATTATACTTTACATAACTATGACATATTCTTTCTCCCTAATTCCATGAGAAGTGTCTCAAGGAAGTTAGCATTCGATACTCATATACAATTGCACAAATACATTTGGGATTTTATGAAAATTAAAGTAACATGATACATCAGCAACTTAATAAATGCGAATAATATTTAATTTAAATCGAAAGTGGGCAGTGTAATCGAAAATTTTTCTTTCCGCATGTTTCCTTTTCGCATTTTTTTAAATATACTATTTTTAAGGATAGTGGCGTACTCGTGCGAGAATCCACGCATGTTAAACCCCACACTCTTTCCTAGTTTTCCATTACCATATTAAGCCCGTAATATATCTTTTTCTTCAAGACCTTCTTATCTTCCGTCACTTGTTTTATAGGTCTCCTTGTAATTGCTAACAATAAAATACACCCTTGTCAATACCAACTATTCTTATTTAACGTTATTATCGAGCAGAGAAGAACACCTTTTTAATTCAATCACATGGAATATTCAATAATTAGTTTAATTTCACATACAGAGTTGTAGATGCTACAGGTTCTGAATAGGTGGGGTAGAATCGAGAAGCGCCGAACTAGGAAAAATCGAATAGAATGTCGAAGAAGATCTCATCCTGTATATTACGGTGTGAGGAACGTTTCTTTGAGACCTTGTGCCTCAAAGAAACTTGTTTAAGAGTTAGAAGACTTGATTCGGAGTTTTTTAACGACATAGATTTGAAAATCCGGCTGAGTGTTGCGCGTTGTATTTGCCATGAATATTTAATTTTTTTTTTTACAAATACTTGATATTTTTAAAGTCAAAGTGCAATTCATCGCATCTCTCATTTATAGAGATGGGTGACGTGTGAGAGCCGCAAAAGGTATGTAGACTACTGAAATAGTATAAAAGACTATAATTGAAAAGGAAGAATGCGATAGATCCTTCTACCGAGTAATTTACACAACTTTTCAGGATTAGGATCCGCAATAATTCAGGATTCATTTTAGATCTAATTTCAAGACAACACCAGTTCTCAAGAAAACTTTTAACGAAACTTAACATAATCAGGTGAACACAGATTTGATAAAATAATTTAAGAAGCATCCCTACTATAATGTCAAAACATTGAGGTCTCTACCAAACTATTAATGACATAAAAATATATTCAGGTGAATTCGAATTTCCGAAAACAGTTGACGGGCTTCTCAGAAAAACAGTATTAGTCAAAATATCTAATTTGTGGGAAATCAGAAAAAAAGTCCATTTTATCAACTCACCTTCTTAATTTTCTTTGGGACTAATGCACTTTAGACCGAGTCGATATTATTATCTGATGCCAAAAAATTAACACTACAAGGTAACATCATTAACTCCATTTTCTCAATTTTGGACTAATGCTGTTTTTCTGAAGATAGAAAAAAAATCAATTTACAAACCATCTCAAATTCTTTTTCAAGGCTTGCCAGCTCTCAAGCAAAACGATTAGCAGAAAGAATCACAATCCCAGTTGAAAATCGTAAGCAAAACATTTGCTCGGCGCTTTCCAAATAGCAGAAACGTGTTCGCGTCGTGGACGTGCGAGGCTTTATGAACGTGACCGCAACAGAGCGCTGCCGCGCGTTTCTCTGCCCGACGGAAATTCGCTTCGCGCAGAGCATCCCCCTCCCCTTTCCCTCCCCGGGGCAACTTCGAGGAGCAGACCTGTTTTTGAATGCTCCCGATGTCTTCCTCCTAATGAAGTTAAGAATTAAAGTTGGATAACTCGAAAATGATTACCACGCAGGACCAAGTTATCTGCGCGTTTGACCCTTCTGTGCACGATGGCCTAGAGTTTTTTAAAAGAAAAAGGGTACGCGTAACTAATAACAATGTTAAAATAATGAAAAATGTGAAACACTTGTTCCACATTCGCATATCAAACGAGGCAAGCATATTGAGCACTACCGAGAATTGTGGATTCCAGTTCTGACAAACACAAGTGTTATCTACGGAAGAACTATCACGTTTGGCCATGTATCAAATAATAATTTATTTTATTTAAAAAGCGAATTAGTTAATAATTTTGTGGGAAATAAAAAACCTAAGACTATTATTTCACCTATGGACCAGAAAATAACACCAAGAAAGATCTACCTATAAACCGTGGGCATTTATTAAATTTAAAATTTAAGCAGCGAATGTGAGCACGTGGATGCAAAATAATGACATATTTTGAATGCTATACTATAGTCAGAGAGTGTATTGAGATATATCTGATTAAGTGGGGATGGATATTCTCAGGAGGGTATCATTAGAGTATCATTCTATTTGATGAACTTTTTCGTATACAATTTTGTTTCCCACAAAGTTCACGTTGTGTGTGTGTGTGTGTGTGTGTGTGTGTGTAAATAAATAAAAGTACTAGTATTTGAAAGACTGTTTTTGTAGCTTGAAAAAGAATAGAATTGAAACATTTTCTCTTGAAATACAATCGCTTATGAGCCCCAAACAATATAAACAGAACTATTCAGCGCTACTACCACATAAAAGAGATACTTTATGAGATGTTTATACTTCTCAAAAAAGGTACTACAACCAGATATATTTTTATACGTGACTTTATCTGCGCTTTACGAAAGGATGCTTACGTGACCAGAAATACGAACAGAACTCGCAGTTTAATAGCAGCGCTTTCTGTGGTAGAACTTCGTATTACGTAAAATCACAGTTCGCATACCAAAAGCTATAACCGTCTGTAGCGTTTTCATGGGACCATCAAATCGAAACAACAGAATAAAAGACCAACTTGACGCGCAATTAACGAAAATTACTCGGGATTTTCCTAAATTCATGAACAATGGTCAATGAACGAATGGAAAAATGGGGAGGCAACCAACAAGGGAAAAATTGCGATACTTGCACCACCCATTTCCTATCTGAGAATAACGGGACAAAAAGTTACTATTAAATTAATTAGAGATCAGCAAAGTTTGTCATAGTACTCTTGTTATAATAACAGGCACTGAAACGGTTGGCATTGCAAGTCAACGTGGCTGCTGCGAGGATCTCAGACTGTCCAGACCTATTTTCGTTTAACATCATAAAACTACACAAAACATGTTTGAGTGTTCTAGTGTTCTCTTGTAAAAATGAACAAAAGCCCAATGTAGGGGAGCACGTAAATTTTCTATTGACGGAATGATTCTATTAGATCGTGTATCAAACATTGTCTTTTAAAATGTCTTTGGATCAAAATTTCTTTACGCTTGACTAAAAATAAAATTAGCTTTTACATCTACATCAAAGATAGATTTTAGTTTATATTCTCTCGTACAATAGTAAAAACATGACTGGCTGAGTTTAGATTGTCTCCATCGCTATCGCTGCAGTAATTCTAAGCGGAAGTCCTGAAGATCGACTCCAGTCGCACGGCTACGGGTTTTAGACTCTAGCTATATACATGGGGCGAGATTCATCCGCTGTCTGAAGAGAATTCCAGCGACCGGCTACTCTGGTCTGATGTTTTCCATGGATTCTCCGATCAACACCAGACGAATGCTCGGAGGAGTACTTTAACAAACAGCGCGCGACCTATCCTTTCTCTTCCTTTTTCTATTACCTACACTTATTCACACACACTAGCACTACACATGTCGGGACACCAGTCGCAAGCTTATCTTTTGTTGCAGTTAAGTGATACCCCGTTGGGGAAGATACTTGGAGGGGGAAACCCGGTACACCGACGTGTAGATCGGCACCGGATCTTGTCGTTCAATGGGGGAGAAACACCGCAACCCTCACACATAAAAAAATTTAGCTGACTAAATGACCATAGCAGTTGATGTACCCGAAAACATTAATCACGAAAGACTATAAGCTTAGCTTAATTGTTAGAACTCGTATGGGTAGTAATAATGTATTAGTATTTTACAATACTATAAAACCGAATAAACAAAATTAAAAATTAAAAAAAATAATTACCAAAATAATCAAATAATGAAATAACTATTCTTTAAAATATCTGAATTACGGTGTGACTTTTCGAATATTCACTTAACAAACAGTTTCACTTGCAGGTCAAATATCTTCTCATTCAACTTGTATTTTATCTTCAAAACCTTTACGGACCAGATGTTCTGCGCTAAAATGCAAAAATGTATCTAATGATTCACAATCCAAATCCATGGAAGACTTGCCTTAAAAAATATTAAAACATTAATTTGAAGGAACGGAGAAAGTTTCAATTAATTTCTGAGTGTAAGACAGCAATGGAGGATATTTCTGAAACGTTGCTGGGCGACAAACGAAATAACTAACAATGCTAAAGTTAAATACGAGACATGGAATCGTGGTACACTTGCCTACACCTAAGTATGAAATTAAATGAAATAAATATTAAGAAGTCCTGAATTTATGTCAAGAAAAAATATACAATAAACTCAAAAAAGCACTAAACTTAGTTTAGAATCATATACAAAGTGAAAATGTATGCAAACAAAAGGGAATAACTGAGATAACAAAAAAAAAAACAACGAAAAAATGTATTTTTAATGACGTACATGATAGTAACGCACATCACGTTTTAGTAATAGATGACTTTTTACTATCATTTTTATTTTCTCGTTTTCTACTTACATAGAATATACGAAAGTATTTTAATGATGAAGCAATAAACGACCATTTTCCGACATGCATCGTTTTCTGGGTCCTCCATAACGAGATAATTATTGTTCTTATTATCACCACCTTCGCTTTTGGGGTGTAAATCTCAACGATGACTCGAACATTGACGGTGATGGACAATTGCCATCGGCTCAAGTGGTGGATTTCACTTGTTACTATAAAACTTTCTTTTATTAATAGAGGGGGCTTTGGGTTCGACTATTCGGGTGGAATGGTAAGGAATATAGTATTTCACCGTTTGGTAAAACAAGAATTCTCAATGTATTCTAAATAAACGATTTTTGATGAGAAGACGCAAGGTTCAAAATTAGAATAAGAGAAAATGGTGTGAGGGAACGTTTTTAATATTACTTTCGTTCGACTATATTTTCAAGTACATACTATTTCCTAAGGCAACGTGCGCGGCATATTTTATTCAAATAAATTACGATTATGAGCTCAGAAGTATTTTGGCTTGCACTAAAACATTGTATAATTTTATCCAAAAATAATTTAACTCGTAGATGAGCTTTTTCATTTATGCAAATTTCAATACGCGTGGTATTCTACATGGAGAGGAGCAGTTGCGTATCGAACTGATCCCCTTCCCTTTTCAAAGGAAAATGAACGAGGGCTATTGAGGGATAAAATGTTCGCAATTGCAGCCTTTTTCGGTTGAGAAATTAGTAATTGGTCGAGCACTATTTGTTCACTGCGGCCTGGATTCGGCGTGCAGTGCTTCCACTTCTTCCTGGTACTCGGTAGCTTCGATAAATTCTTGGTGCGATCTGTGATGCAAGTTTAAAACATTGGGGCTAGATGGAGCCGATTCTTTAAACCCTTTACGTAGTACGTAGTAAATAACTTCCTATAACACGTTCTGCAGTCAGAATATACGCTTCGTGGGTTCTTCATACCGAAAAATTTGTTTGCGGCCAAACGCAGTCGGTTCGCATCGGTTCGTTCGCGGTCGGTTCGGCATGAGCGGTCCGTTCATCCGTCCATCCAACTTAACGATATTAGCGGCTTCACCCTAGGCACGATTTTCACCCAAAGTGATATTTTCTGAGCTAAATGGCTGATATAGCGATCTCTTGAAATTTAAATGGTTATTTTGGTTTGGGGAATACGTTACAATAAGCCCTAACGAAATTTCCTCGAAAACGGTTCCAATTTTTTTATTTCATTTTTTTTCCAAAACAAAGTACTCTTATAAGAACGGAGTAGGTCCTGTTTTCCTCGAAACTCTTAATTTTTGAAAATTGCAACAGTCATTTTTTTCGGTATTTCCTACAACTGAAATAATGAATGTAGGCTTTTTCTTATTCAAATCTGTTCCTCAAAATTAGATCTTTAAACGAGACATTTTTTGAAAACATGAGTTGTTTGGCGTGACATTGCTTGAAATAAAAACAACTTTTAAAAAAAATTGTCTTAAATACGTCTCCAAATTTGTTTCTTTTATTTTTCACTTTTAGAGCGAAATACTCTTAAATAAGAGACGCTAGTTCAATTTTCCTTGAACTCTCTGAATTTTTTGAAAATTAAAGAACTTACAAATCATGCAAGAAAGATGTGTTATTGTAGCACAACTAATTATTTAAAAGATTACCAGTTGTAGATGACTTCATTTTCCAGATCTAGGAGTAACTAGGAGTCAGAATTTTAATACTTAGTCAAATTACCAAAAGATTGAAAACTTCTCACATTTTAATAATAAAAATGTTGCTTCAGACAACTGTCATTACTACCTCTCTGAAAAATAAACAATTCATCCGTTAGCTTATAAAATATGACGCAGATTTAGACAAAAGAAATAATCGAGCTTTCGTTTTAGCTCGTTTTACGTGCACGTAACTTAAACTCGCGCGAATATATCTATACTAATTCAGAGACATCCATTCGACATCGATACCACGAAAAATAGTGTATGAATAGATAGAAAAGTTTTACAGACACTTCTTCAGGATTGTCACAGTGTCTCTGGAAAGTTTGGCAAAGATTAATACAAAGCAAATGCATAAATTAAATAATGTGTTGGTAGATGCACCATGATCATTGTTTTTTGCCTGTGGCTAGGAGCAGATTTGATCAGCAGAACTGGTATCTAATAGGTACGCTACAGGCCAGTAACAATGCATGAGATAATACATACCCGTGCGTAAGATACTCGTAGTACAATGTACTAGAAAATAAAATCGAAAAATGTATATTACCTCATATTATACCAATTACACTAAAAGCATAGTCTCAAATATTGGAGTTTGTATAAAATTGATCATTTTCTTCTTTTTCAAGGTTTGGGTGTGACGAAAGTCCGGGCAATGTAGAGTATTTTGCTAGTTAGTAATAAATTACTTCTTATATATAACAAACACCCAGACTTTATTCCTCACATCATCAAGCAAGGAGAAAGAGCCAACCAGGAGCCATTGAACCGCGGTGAGCCTCTCTTCCACCCAACGCGATGACATTTCGCAAGAGCATCATGGAGACCAATATTCGCGGGCGGTAGAAATTCATTCGGCGCCGCAGCATGCAACTTGTCCGGGAGCGGCCGTAACGCTAACACACTCATAAATTCCTCGGCGGGAAGCTGATAATCCCAGGCCGGAGGCGCCAAGCGTCAGCCTCCACGCTTCCCCCGCCCCGCCCCGCCCCCTGCGCGCCTAATTCACTCTCCCGCCCACCCACGCACCTCGCCACGCACACTGCCTCCAAATGGAGCGGTGCGTGCGCCAAACAAAAACCGGAGGGGCTACAATACGGCACGGGCTTTCTTGTGCCTTTTGTAACAAATGGTTGGTGTGGAATGCTAATGAATGTGTTGCAAATTGTGCACTTCTAATATTTCAGCTATCGGACGAATATCTCCACATTAAACTGCTTGAAACACACCGCATCAGAGCTTTAAGATCTACTTTGTAAATAAAATTGACCTTTTTGATGAACACGTAAGCAATTATGCTCATGGAAATACTTATCATATCGCAGTGACTGACATTCAACAGCTTTCGTTGCAGTAGCAACAACGTCAAAAAAGTTCCTTTAGTTTTAAAAACTTTTATCCCTATACATAAAACGAACTTTTAAAAGAAAATAAATAACGTAGAAAATGTTGTAGATTTTAATATCTACACACTGTCTTCTTTACTACAATGCTATAGGTTTCGGTCATATTTGTACTGAAACGTCTGTATTTATTACACACGTAAATTGCGTCACAATTTTTCAATTTTCCAGTCAACCAATTGTTTGATTGATAAAAGGCACCAAGATAATCACACGAACCAAACGTCTGTTCAAATATTAATATTCCAGAAAAAAAATTGCAGCACATTTTGGCACAACTTTGGACCTATTGAAACATTTGGACGTATTTGAAAATAAGTCATTTTGAATTTATTTACGCACGAAAGCTTTTGAGATTTCGAGAAACTTTATCAAAAATCATTTGTGACCGCAAGTGCATTAATGAATGTAATATCTCTAATGTAAATATTATTGACGTGTGTTTATGCCAAAAATATACGTACGTGTAACCTTTGTAAAAACAAAAGTTTTATTACAAGAGGGATTTATGTCACGTAAATTAGCGCTTCGTCCCCCAACCGCACAAAAATTAAAAAATAAGGAATACTCTGTTTATACTATGGTTTTGGGAGTTAGAAAAAGTAGAAAATTTAAAATCATTTGTGTTGCGTATTCCCCATCCGTTCGTCTGTGGACAACTCCAGCACTTCAACCGTTCACAGTATTTTTTCAAAAATGATATTCCCCAATAGGTTTGGTCGCACTTAAGGCCCACTGTTCAACGCCGTGTCATTTGGGTAGCGTTGGTGGAGAAAGTTGAGTATGTAATTGAGGTGATGAACTGAGTGTTGTTAGAGAAATTGTTACGATCTCTTCTGGTAAGAAGACGACGACACCTAAAGTGATGGGTCTGGAGACGACGCTTGAGAGTGAATTAACTTAATCAAAATAGACCCCAAAACTGGTGATCAAAAGGAAAAAAATCCCCGAGTTTTGAAACTTGCCATAATTGTTGGTACCTATTGCATCTTACATTAAAAATCCTGAAGGGTGCGGGGTAAGCCGGAAGTAGGGTGGGGGTGTTTAAAGTTTTTTTCTAATTTTTGCGTATATCACTATAAAATATCACAATTCTACCCAAAATTATGTTTTATACGAAATTAAAGAAGAAAAATTTCCTACAAAAATGTTTCCGTAAACTTTTGTTATAAAATTAACCCTTTTAAAGTTACAGGCTCAAAAAGGTTTTTGTTTGTATTCACGACAAGGACTCTTTTTAGAGATCTCATGTAGAAAAATGATGTTATGACGTGTTCAATGCTCGGAAGTAATTTTATTTTGTTTAACGTTTATTAACAATACATATTTGCATATTTTCAGCAAAAAATTAAAGTTTCACATCTTATCAACTCTTATTTTGTAAACACATGGGTGTATCCTAGATTATTGGGTCCGATATAAACTCAGGAACAAAAATGGTAATTCGTAGGTTATTTGATAAGGGTAGAGGGTATTTGGAAAAGAATTGTGTACACTACCAACACATGAATTACGTAAAACAATATACGAGTACAAATATTGTAAATGGAATTATCACGTTTACCGTGTACACAGAAGGACAAATAAAACGAGCGTCATCACGAAGGTCACACTGAAAGTTCGACCAGTGGTTTCACTGACATCAATTGATACCCCGAGCCAACTAAGTCTATGACATGTGAGGCAATACGATGCATGTAGGCGTAAATGTGTGCGTGTAAGGAAAGCGGAGGGAACAATGATTACAGAAAAGAGCGTGAGTGGTTCTTGGTGCGTTTTTCAATATACTACTCCTGCATTTGTCTGTTATCAATTGGAGAAATCCCCAGATATTCTCCTCCATTCTTCTCTAAACGATGGTTGATTGATTGATTGACTGATTTTTTCGTGTTTCCGGGCGCGTCAACTGCTTCGGTCATTAGTCCCGTTAGTGTAGTGCATGTTTTTTCACGGGAGATGGCGGTGATCTTCCCCCGCTGGATGGCGAGGTCCGGCGCCGACCTACCGTCAGCTAGTGGGATTTCCGCCTAACCGGGACTCTCCCACCAGCGGCGCACCGCCCCAGCCAGGACAAGCTCCGGACCGGTCTCCCGGAATATGTGGTAGTGTAGTGCATGTTAGTGTGTGTGTGTGTGTGTGTAAGGGGAGAGGATAGGACAAGGAAGAGGAAGGAAAGATCGCGCTCGGTCCGTGGCCCGTTTGTTAGGGTACTGCTCCGGCATTCGCCTGGTGATGATCGGAGAAACCACGGAAAACTACCGATCAGAGCAGCCGGCCGCTAGAATTCTCCTCCAGACAGCGACTGAATTCGACCAAGCTGAAAAGCTAGTGTCGAAAATCCTGCCACCGTCAGGACTCGGACCTACGACTGCGCTGCAGTGAGATCAGTTGATGCACTGAGCTACCGCTACCGGTGAACGATGGTAATATTCGACTCAACTATGTAGCATGCTGGTGGTGACGGAGGTCGAAGCGACTGCATCCGCCAACTCCCAGAACGCCGGGTGACAACGCCCTCTGGCGCGGAGCGGCGGCGACCTCGTTGGCCCGCAATCTCCATTCCGCGCCCCGCCCACTCACCGCCCCCCTCGCGCTCCACTCCAAATTGCTCCGGCCCCACCTCCTCTTCTTCCATCGCCTCTTCTACCTTTCGCTGTTCTGGCGGTGATCGTTTGGGTTTTGTTGGTTTGTTCGTGTTGATTCTTTTGAAATGCAGTTATAGTTCTTTTGTAGCTATTTCTTTTTGCACTACGGAATAATCTTCTAGCTGTTGCTAGTGGTGGTCTGTCTTCTGTGATTTTTTCAGTTTTGTGAAATTGTACTTGTCACTTTAAGAAATGCATTTACAAATTTCTCGGTTTTGCCATTATTTTTTGCATTGTGAAATACAGTTTCTACTTATATCTTTCCATCATCTTTTCTTTATTTTGTTTGGCCCTGCTGTTTGCGTGATATTTTTACTTTTCTGAGATTGTCGCTGTTAAAAATGTATTTTCATATTCTTCTTTTATCTTTTTGTCCTGTGAGCTTACCCTGTTTTGTAATGACGTCTTTGTTGATGTTATTTACTTTTTCAAAATTACATACGATACATCTTAATTTGCATCATTTACTCTTTAAAATTATTTTCTTAATCTCACTTTGATTTATCTTACTTTCCCAACTCAACTTTTACTTTTCATTTCCCTTTCATTCATTTTCATTCTGGTTATTGCACCCGACTTCCGTTCTTAATGGATTTCTCAATGCAAGTCATATCCCGTTCATTTTCTTTTCTGACTTACTCTCTCTGATACATCATTTGCATCTAAATCTCAGTCATGCTTTAATCGATAAATCTCAGTCATGCTTTAAAGTTATGCTTTAATAGATTTTTTTCTACTAACATTCAAACAACTTTTTTTTCCATTTCTAACGTGTAGTAAGTCAAGCATCGTCACATTCAATACCTTAACGCTCATCAGTCGACACAAAATTATTTCTTTTATAATCTAATTCATTTTCCTGACGGTAATGAAAACGATTCACTCAATTCTGGATCGAATTGCTCTATTTCTTACCGTCACATGTCATATACCTTTCTAATAATATTAGAACATCACACTAAATATTTTTGGTACGCGATTATTTCATACAATACTGAATCTTCCATATTCCCTTTCTTCTAATTCTTCCGGTAGAATAGTTTATGCCTCTCATTGTTTCTGGTGGCCCACGCCACATGAATCTCATTTCCACCCCCGCCCATTCGCCACCTATACCTTCTCCCTAGTCTCGCGAACTCCGCCCCATCTCGAAATCGTCCCCAAAGCTCCAACCTCACACCCACCCCTACGTTGCCCTCAACTTCACTCACCTCCGTCTCCAGCCCACACTACCCCTTCTACTCTTCCGCCACCCACCCCACCACTGCTTGCATTTGCATCATTGACCCGCGTTGCCTCCAACTCTCTCTCCGCCTCACTCCACCCTGACCCCAAACCCTGGGCCGTCGCCTTCTCCTCCCAGCATCACTATGCGCCTACGTCGGGAGGCTGACTGTTTTTCTACCTCTGATCGCACGCCGCCATTCATGCCTCTTCCTAGTCTCAAATGCTCGCCCTCTATCTCGAAATCATCCCCCATCTCCACCCACGCTCGCATCCAACCGGACTTCGTCCCCAGCCCTACGTCGCCGTCATCACTCTCCTACTACCTCACCCCTTCCACCCTACCCTGCTCCCCAACACAGCCCCCACCGCCTCTTGTCGTCCCTATCTCTCTCGCCTCCGTGTGCGCTCCCGTTACTGCCTCGTCCACCCTCACCCCAAGCCCTGGGCCGTGGCCATCTCCTCCCTACATTACCATGCTTGTACTCAGGGCGGTCGACCGGCAGAGCGGTGAACCCTCCCCATCTTGAAAACATCCACAACCCTCCAACACCCACCTCGATCTGTCGCCAACTCTCTTCTTCATTAACCTCCCTACCCTGCTCCCCAACACCGTCCCCATCGTCTCACTTCGGCCCCATCTCGCTCGCCACCGTGTCCTGTTACTGCCTGGTCCACTCCACCCTCCCCCCAAACCCCGGGCCGTCGCCTCTTCCTCCCTGCATTACCATGCGCCTACGCCGGGCGGCCGAGCGGTCGAGCGGCCGGGCGGACGGCGGCGGCGGCGGCGCTTCTTTTACATATTTTAACATTTAATTCGCGGGCGGCGGAGTTAGGGCCGCGCAGCGCCGTCGCATCTCCGCGCCGCGCCTCCCGCTTTCGCCTAACTTGTCGCGGCGCCATTGTCCGAGCGACCCGTAACTTATGGTCCCCAGCGGTGTTTCAATTTGTGGCCGCTCGGGGCGCTGCCCGCGCGCCGCGTCGCCACGCGCAACCGGCCGGCCGGACCGGCCCGCCCCGCCCCCACCCGCGGACGACACAGCAGGGCGGGGGTGGCGGGCAGGGTGGCGAGAGGCCCGGCGATATTTACGCGCGCGAACAGTATAATGCGCGTGAGGGGAGGGGCGGGGGAGGACGAGAAAAGCGTCGGGGAGGATATTTCACGCGGAGACAATAGCGCGCGCGGAATAAATAGGCGATTATGTGCGGGAGCAGGGAAACTGTAAATTCTTCCCTTCCGGGGCCCAGTGTGGAGCGGCGGTGCGTGCAAGGATTCCGGGCGGGGAGGGAGGAGGAGGGGGGGTAAGCGGACGAAGGACTAGCCGACCAACCGTCCCACCGGGCGCGGGTGGGGGCGGTTTCGAAATGAATGCTCCGGGGAGGGGTGGGAAGAGGTGGTCGTGATCGAAAAGCCGTAAGCGTTATTGGCACCAACAATACGTCCCTGCCTTATTGGAACGCGCTCTGTGGGCAGATTTAGAAGCTTCGCTGGTGGGTTTAGAGTGGGGCGGGAAATCGGTGTTGATCTAACTAAAGTCCACGCAGAAAGACGTCTGAGGCCGGGCGCGTGCTGTAATTACTTTCGCGTTCAATGTGGTAGGTGAATTTTGTCACTGAGGGAGGCCGGTGTGCGGGGCTCTAGGGACGTGTCACGTGTTGCTGCGATCGCGATAAGGGTGGTACGACTGTTCGACAAACGCTGTCCCTCACACTTGCACAATTGTAATTTAGTGGCGCCTTTACGAGGGTAATCTTTATGCAATCGTATTCGAGGACGGAGATGTAATACACTTGTTTTCCTCTGATGAATGTATACATGCGTTTATACTAAATGGACCACAAAGTAAATACATTAAATACTGACTAATTGGTGTTCGTATATAAAGAATCATATTACCAAAAGTCGCATATTTAACAAAATTATACAATTGAAACAATATTTTTTTAAAAAAAGGTTCTTCAGATTTGTATTTTGTATCTTAACTTGTTCTTGATTTATCTTTCAAGCAACTAATTATCATTTTTATGTCAGTCCTTTAGGTGCTTGGATTTCGAACAGATTTCTACACAAGCAAAAATAACAATGCTCACAATATAAAGACGTAGGCATTTTATTGGAACTTCAAAAATACAGAACACGATTCATTTGTAACTCAAATCAAGTATACAAATGTGCACAACATTTGTGCCGATTATTAAAAAGTGAGTGGGGGGCAACATCTGCTACGATTTGTACATTCTCGTTTACTGAAAGATTCATCACCATTCCCTCGGGAGCAACAGAGTGCGAACTCGCAGCCCGGTGTCCGCCCCGCCCACTCTCGACGCCTCTTCGTTTTAATTTACGTTTCCGAAAGGGAACGCGCCCTTGAAGGGTGAAATGCTGGCAGCCACCAGTGACTGGCCTTTAATTAAACACCAAACACCAGGAGCTGACGAGAATTTTTGAAGCTGTCTGCTCCTATTCTGCGCAGTTTCGTGACTGTGTGAATTTTACTCGTGTTGTCATGTGTGAGGAACGCGAACAACCAAAGTGTTCCAAAGAAAATAGACGATCTACGAGTTTTACATTCTGTATAAATTTAGCTCGTTCAGCGTTCCGAGGAATTTCTGGTACGTTCAGGCAATGAACTCAAATTTCTTCTTTTAACAGAACATTTTGGGCAACGAAATCTGTCTACTGTTGAGTGCCACAAATTTATTTTATTAAATGGGTAAACGAAAGTCAGATAATATGAAATATCTTAATATTTCTTGATGTTTCTTACACGAACACACTTGGTTTTCACAAATGTCTTAAAGACGCAAACAAATTTATAAATTTCGTTACAAGTAAATTGTACAAAAAACTTGGAAGTTAAATAAATTACACGTGGAAGCTAACTGAATTGATAACTGACTTTTGAATTGTCATCAAATAAACTTCGTAGTATGGATTTATGAGATGATGTGGATTTGCTTACTTCATGAACTAAACAAATCTTCCCGTCGTGTTGTAAACACTTGACGATCATTACGATCGCTTCTGACTAATCTGAAAGCCCTGAACTTCAATCTTTAATTTTATTTCTTCTTCTCTGGTCATATCTTAAGCAAAGTCAATTTACCTTAAAATTAGTATTGAGCATTTGTTGATTTGTTGAACAATTGTAGGGTCTAGCAGTGGTTCTTGCAAGCCACCGAATCTCCACTTTAGAGCAATAGGCGAATTAAGAGGTTGTATCAAGACCTCAATCTTCCAATGCCCCACACGATGGGTGGGTACACAGTTACGATGATCCTTTTAACATTTCCCTACGATAGTGAAGTGAAAGTCGGATGCTCCTCGCGCCCCAGCAGCGTGCCACGAACAAACCATCGCGACTCGAGTCATGAAAGGAAGCGATCTCTGCGAGGCTCAGCTTTTCTAAGTTGTTAGCAAAATGCTCAACTCTGCAGCATCGCGATATTCCAAAGATATTTCGATTCTGTAAAAAAAAAAAGGACGGGAACAGAAAAACAAAAAATGTTAACATGATTTGCATGAAACATAACAAAGTTGATTTAATTTCTCCCCTAACAGTAATTCATGTGTAAATTCTGGAGCCATAACCACTCACATTGCGTTATTGTGGTAATCTGATCAACAGCATGTCATTGAAACACTCTCACTATTTGCAGCTACCGTTGCATCGCTAGTACGTGGCCTTGGCTTTCCTGCACGGAGGTTCAATGCTCGCAAGTGAAGTACGAACCAGATGAAGCGCCGCCATCATTTGCAGCACCCGATGACTTGGGGAGTCACGTACACCGAGCGAAACGCCTAAGAAAATTTTAAACATTCTTCATGCTGCACCTGCTGTCGTGCACGTAAAGCAAAACGAGAGCAGATATCCTACGAATTCAGCTGCAACAACGTTTAATCAGCTCCAGTGGTCTCCAAAATACTCTGTCAGAAACATTGTTGCCGGCAATGCGCACTCATGATACATGGACCGTGATGAATGAAAGCGGAATAGCAGTTAACACTTTTGAAAATAATAAAGACAATTACAGTTTATATTTAATTAAGTAGAAAAGAAACTTTTAAAGAGTAATAGGCATGCATAATAATAGCAACAATAAACTAACACATTTAAATTAATTTAAAATCAGCCTAAACGCAAATTTCTTCATAAGAAAACAAGTGGGCATGACACTATCCCAACAGCATTCCCCTCCCAGAGGAAAATTTGCATGATGCAAAGCTAAGAACATTAGAAATATAAAAGTCAGAAGAGAACGCTTTTTTTAAAAGAACACAAAGGAGTACATAACTTTATCATCAGAACGTGGCGCTAGTTCTAAAAATTCCGTGCGAAGCGCAATGGGTAGGTAAAGCGTAGAAGCACTGAAAGCACAAAAGAGCAAAATTCAGAATATTATAAAGCATGAACATGAATTGTGCTTTGTGTTCAGCTACTTTCATGTCAATGCAGCAAACTCCATCTTCGCGTCGTTAATTTGCCAGTCTGTCCGGTGTCTTTCCTTTGAGGTCACATGCACTGGGTGTTACTTAACCTTAATTTTATTGCGGAACGCCGCAGACATTTGCCGACCGCAATGCGCCCAAACTCTGCCCTCGACAAGATGGCGGCCGCGGGGGACGCGCGAGGCGGCACGTCCTGGGATTGGGGGCCGGGGTCAGCGTTTTAAAAAGTTGTCTCGGCGCGTATAACTTGGTGGGAGTGCGGCATTAACCCGGAGGACTCCGTAAAACGCGTTGGATCCCCGCGGCGACGGAGGCGGCGGCGGCGGCGGCGGCGGCAGCGGTGGCGGTGACGCTGCCACGGAGGTGGAAGTATTGGGGAGCTACGGCGACAGAGGAGCTGGCGGCGTCGGGGGAGTGGGGAGGGGGCGAAGTTGGCAACATGTGATGCGGAAGAGATTTTCAAGATGCCGAGAGAGACAAGGGAAGAAAGAATGAAGGCGTCGTGGAGAGGGAAAATGGACATGAGAATGACTAAAGAGGAAGCTTCGTATGAAAATAAGGATGCAATGAAGAGACGAAGCATAGGACTCACAAAACTGAAAAGACAAGCAGGAAGACAAATCATGTTGATGATTGTAAGAAAAAAGAAATCTAATATTGTTTTTGATCTACAAATCAAAGTAAAAAAGTCAAATAATCGTGTTGGTGAATATATTTAAAAAATGAAATTAATTATAAAAGGGAAAATGCGTGGGAACAAAGTGGGATACGAAGGAAATTCCTAAAACATGATGACAGCAGAGTAAAGGTGAAAAGAATAACAGATAAATGAGTAAATTAATGAAAGTGAGAACAAAATCGGTAGAAGAAATATATTGAAAGAGTGGGTTCCTATTTCCCAGAAAGGATGAACGGCATCAATCTAGCAGAAACTTGTAGCAACAAACTTGTTTTATAATATTTATAAAAGTTATTGGAGAAATAGAAATGATGCATAAATTAAAGGAGAGGGTTGGAAACAACTAAATAACGATAGCGAAGGAAGTTAAGATCAATACGACATGGGAAACTTCAATGTACGGAAACAAAGAAGAGAATCTGTAATAGCGAAATAGCGTACGTCCTTGGCGCAGAAGATTAGCTATGGACCCATGCATGGAATAACTGAAGTGAAGGCACATAGTTGTGAACCTAACACGCCGGCAATGACCCGGCAAACGTGATTCGTAGTGGCCCAAATACGCTTCTGCATTAGTGAAGTTTAAAATACTCAAATGTAATATGAAAAACAAGGAAAGCCAGTGGAACACTACACTCTTTTGGTATGGAAGTAAAAAGAAACAGAAAACGTGATTCTAAATATGAATAAATGAATTAGAATGGAATGAAAAGAGTGCTGGAAGTGATAGTGCAATCCCAGTATGACTTATTACAATAATACTACTAAATATGGCATCCAATCGGCTTCAAAACGTACTGAAAGGGGAACATTTCACTTTGTATGTTGTGTTCCGCTCATTGTCTCTTATGATAGCAAGCGAGTGGATTTTTTTTCAGTTATCTTGTCGATTTTGGGGCACTTCTTTTATCCTCGCTTGTGACCGTAACAGAGTTGGATATCTACGGAACTTACAAATAAAAACGTTACAAATTTTCCTTCATTTTCATGATATTTCTATCTTTCTTTTGAGTTTTAAAAAATATCATAATTTTGTAGTTAAAACATTGTTTTATTAATGGATTTCATTAATTTTCCCTGTATATCGAATACCTGTAGTTTTTTAGAGTCATGTATATTTATTTTCTTCAAATTAAATTTAACAAATGTTGATTTTTTTTTGTATTTACACAACGATATGTGGTTTTCAAAAGCCCATGGCTCTCATTGGCACTAACTGAACAAGCAGAGCACAACCAAACGTCACTACACTTTGTTCTGTTGTCCACAAAGTTCGAACAGAAATTAATCACGTTAAATCCCGGAAATACACAGACCAATGACGAACGTATTTCCAGTGACCAAATCATATCGATAAATTGTTCGTAATCGTTTCGATAAATTTTAAATTTCGATTCTAGTTTAAATATAATTAAATTTGAATCTTAGTGTAACTTCTTATTTCGAGGTCGTGTTCTTTAAATATTAAGTAGAGTTCTGTATTTAACAATATTTCATTAAAAATGAGACGAAAATAATGACTTTAAATGTATTAAATATACGACAATATAAAAATATACAGTTTATTAAAATATGACAAATATTATGATAAAATTATGATATTGATTATGATTATGATAAAATTATGACAGATTCATGAAACATTACTGGTCATACATTCCATCTGAAGCACTGAAAGAGAAGAAAGAGAAAGAAGATAAAATCCTAACTCAAGAAAGAAGAAAAAGCAACGGCCAAACAGTGAGGGGCCGGAGGTCGAACTGTACGCAAAGCCGAAGGAAGCGGAGAGGGCGACGTCCAGAAGAGGGAAAGGTGAGTTTCGCGCGGGAGGCCTCTTCCGGAGAAAAAAAGAAGAGCCGGTTGGTGATGGGAAACGCCGCAGGGCGTGCGCAAATGGGCCAAGTTTTATGGCGAGCGCCGAAATGGGTGGGAATTAGGGGAATAAGAATGAGAGTCATCATTATTAAGAATAGCAGTTTGCCCGCACGGCGCAGATTTATTGATCTTCCCTCCCTGGAGCAGGACACACGGAATACATTTTCCCTAATGGGTTTTACTCCGCCGCAAAAATTAAAATCCTTCTTCCACGCATTACTCCTGAAAAACTAAATTTTGTAGTCCTAAATTCAAGTTTTCTAAAGAAATACGTGTCCGTTATGACTTTACAAACTTTCTCAAAGCTCTTTTAGAAACTTTTTTCTTAAAGTTACAAAAAAAGCAACCAAATTCGTTCCTAAAATCATTTTACTTGTGAAATGTATTTTGTGGAATTTTATTGAGTTTGAAAACGAACGAGTGGAAACACTGATGAAAAATAAATATAACGTGTAAGGTGAAAACGAGCACGACGACGCGAGACCACGATGGCAGTTGTGGAAACTGGGACGAAATGTGCGCCGTGAAAAAACAAACCTGACGGAAATAATTTGCGCTGAAAGTCTGGTGTGCTTTGAAACTTTACGAAGAATTTAGGAGACGAAAACATGAAATCCACTCGAAGTTTCAAAAGATATTGTTGACGAGAAAGTTAAAAATATCAAATAAGTAGTCAGAAACGCAGTTAAACTTCTCGTAACTAAACCAAAGAAAACTTTATTTGTTGTTCTTGTTCTCAATAATAATAATAATAATAATAATAATAATAATAATAATAATAATAATAATAATAATCATAACATGAAATTTATTATCAAGCCCCTCGAGTGGCTCATCAACAGCATGCAAGATTTATAAAGTATGTTTCCGGGTCTGATTTTTGGTCATCGCAAAAATTGAGCTGTAGCTTTGTGATGCAATCGTCAAAGTTTCTATAAATGTGTTACGAAAGAAGAAAGCTCAGGCAGACGAAGTATATTACATAGTAGATACGGTGAAATGAGTCGTGCCCGCCAAATGATTCCCTTATCCCTAGGCGTAGATAATGGATAAAAATAAAGCCCAGGCCTTGAAACATCGTTAGCTGCCAAAAATCGGAATAATAATACCCTGTAATGTGAAATGAATACATACATATACTATTATTATTATTATTATTATTATTATTATTATTATTATTATTATTATTGTTGTTGTTGTTAATTGTTACGAGCCCCTGTAGAACAGAAAAAGGAATCTAAAGTATTACGGAAGAAAAGTTCTCTGGGAAATGATATTCAGAATATACTAAATGGAAAATATGGCCGAAGAGATGAGGGGGAATAGGGTAGATCTGACGAAGAGACGAAGATTAATGGTGCAATAGGGGAGAACACGGACAAAAGGCGTGAAAAGAACGACGATCGGGTTGAGCACGGGTTAGCATGAGGTTACGGAACGTGCAACGATGATGATAATGATGATGACTAGGATTGACGGTTGATGGACGGGAACGTAAGGAAGAATAGCAACGAGGTTGTCTGTGCAGGATGGGTCAAAAAAAGGATCGAGGCAAAAGAAGACACTCAAGATGTCAACCTAGTGACGTCGGTGCCAATATATTCCCCTTTGTGCGAAAAATGAAGCAGGTAGCAGCGGAGATAAATTTTAGAACATGCAGAAGAGAGGCCCATGCTGCGAGGATTGCGTGGGGTGCATTATTCTATCCCTGCAGAAAAGGTGAGTGAAGTGACAAGAGATGTAGAGCTGAAGGAATTGCGCAGTTGGGTGAGGAGTGGAACAAGAAGAATGGGGAAGGAGGGGTGGACAAAAAGTGAATTACGTATGAATGAAGTGAGAAAACGGGCCGGAGTGGTAAAGCAAAGAAGACGATGAGAGCACTGGGGGAATAGAAGAAATAGTCAACGAGATAAGAAGAAAGAAGCTAAAAATGTGGACGGAAGAGTAATAGTTAATGTAGGAGTCGTACGAATTCCAGCGACATGGACTGTTGAAGTGAAGCGGGAGTAGTTTGAAAGGCAACAAAGTAGTCCTGGTGTAGACATGAAACAATGGCAGCAAGAGACAAAAAAATCGACAGATCAATTGCAATTGCACAGAAAAATGTTGAGAAATCCTTAGAGCTTAACCTGGTGGAGGTGGTACCCAACTGGGGGAGATTCCTGGAGAAGAAAATGCCCGTGAGCTATAGTGTGTAGATCAGATGCGTATTTGTATTCCATCGGGAGACAAACAGTGCACTCTCTCGAGGAACAACATGCACTACCCTTACGGGAAAGTTGATCTCGGTAGTTAACCCTCCCAGAATCGATACTCACTCACGGACGCTTGGTACGGGTGGACGGAGGGAGGCCGACGGGTGGAACAGATGGCGGATTTCTCCGTGAGAGCGAGTGGATGAAGCGTGTCGGAGTGAACGGGGGGGAGCCCACGCGCGGCCTCGTTCGGAGACAATCCCTCCGCCGCCCCGCCCCTCCCCGCCCCGCCCCGCCCCGCCCCGCCCATGGCGCCACGGTCACCCGAGAGGCCTACGAGGAAATTAAAAACGGAACACGGCAATCGCCCGAGGCGCGCCTCGCCCACCCCAGCGATTTCTTCTCTGTTCGCTCGCCCGCCCTCGGCGCACACAACTCCCTTGCCGCTGTGCTGCACGCCAAGGAGAAAAAAATGTTATGAAACTGAAACCCGGAGAGGTAGCTCAAGATATCAAGACATATCACTGCAGTGCCTCTGACTGGGAGGACTTAGGTTCGAATCCCGACGGTGGCAGGATTTTCCACACAATCTAGATGGCTTGATCGAATCCAGTCGCTGTCTGGAGGAGAATGATAGCGGCCGGCTGCTCTGTTATATAGTTCTCCATGGTTTCTCCGATCAATAACAGACAAATACCGGAGCAGTACTTTAACGTACGGGCCACTAGCCACGCGCAATTTTTCCTTCCCCTTCCTTGTTTTTTTCTCACCACTTACTTACACATTTACATGCACTACATTACCATACATACTGGGAGACCGGTCGGGAGCACGGAGCTTGTCCCTGGTGGGGCGGTGCCCCGCTGACATATCTGGTTGGGGAAAACTCCACTAGCCGACAGCTAGATAGGCGCCGGCTCTCACTCCCCACGGGGGGAAGATCACAGCCACCTCGCACGACAAAAATGCACTACACTTACGGGATTAATGACCTTAGCAGTAGTTATCTGCGAAATCATCAATGAATCAATGAATAAAGCGGAACACTTTCGGACATATTATCTAGTATAATGTTAAATAAAATCATTCGCTAAATCAGATTTAAAACTTTTATTTTATTATAATTTTAATTGAGATTTTAAAATATTATAATTTATGTTATTAAAATTAAAATTTGCATTTTTAAAAACGTTACTTAGGAGGACAACTCTATTAGAATTATCATTATTCATTTCATGAGATATGTAGCTTTATATGTAAATTCTAAAACTCAACTATTTGGTCCTAAAAATGAACATGCAGATAAAATACATACATTCATTGCAATTTTTTAAAGTCAAGTGTTACTTGACTGAAAGTCTTGTAAGTATTGAAGTTGATTGTACTTTTCAAAAAGGTTTCATTTAAACATTACATGATTTGACCTTGTGCTTTTTGAGTTGGCACGCTCTTCTTTCGTATCAGAACTGACGTGCTCCACATTCGGTATTAAATTATTGAAGATAATAAAAAGGTTTAGTGTTGAGTCACGACATTTTTCAAATATTAATATTTTAGAAAATATGTTGTTATTCTATTTTGTTTTAATGTGAAGTTCTTAAACTCTTTTCTGAAACTTTCAGGTACCACAGTACATGATATCCACATACCGTGAATGAGGATTGCGAAGTTGTATGATTCTAGTTTATATTCCTCTGTATTTTTTACAAACGCGATAAGGGAGTTTTATCAACATGCCTTAGATTTATGCATTCAGTCATTCATATGCTGACAGCTGATGTTGATACAATTTACGATATTCTGCATCTTCACAATGAGCGTCAGAAGCGTTTATTGTGAAACCATCAATGGAGTTATTCAACGCATGGCAGTGTCAAAACAAATTAAAAAGCATTACTGCTGTTAACTTCTGGATTTAATACAGATAAACTATAATTTTCGACTAAAACAACTCATCTTGTTATTTAGCTTTTAGTAATCAATGTTAACGGAGCGAAGTGGCTCAGGGCGTAGCGCGGAGGCTCGAGTTCGATCCCAGCGCCGGACATCCTGACCGGATTAAGCGAATGGTTAAGCGAATTCGAGGCATCGCGGGTTCCTGGTTGGGTGACTGACTAAGAACCCTGCGGTCTAATGGCCCCGAGGCTAATTGCCCTTTACGAGACATATGATTGCTAAATACGAAATACAAATGAATGCTCAAGAAAACCCACAAGATTAAAAACAATATGCAAATAAAACCTATCTTAAATCCAAATTTAAGCCACCAATTTTTTGTCTTCATTAGGTGTAATTCATTTTAATTTTGAAATCTAAACTAACAATAATCAACTTAAACATATAGTAAAATACGACGTAATTGAAAATTGAGCGTATTAAATTAAATTCCCAACTAAGACTTCATAGTTCACTTCTAGCGAAGATTTTCGTTTACTAAAGCGGGACGATACGAAATATTTGCTCGTATTACATCTACAAGCACTGCATTTAATTTCTCTCTTTAATAGTATTTCACCACGTAAACAAAACTGTATTTTCTCGATATGTGTCAGTGGAACTACTTTATACATTTTGTAAATATAGAGAATGTTAAGTTGCAGAAAAAATGTGTTTGTTTATACTAGGAGTTTCTCTTTTGTTGGTGTTTGATTTTCTCCCCGTCACAAATTGCCATTTAATAAAAATAGTGTTGGTTTAGTAGAAAAATATATTTGCTAGCACTGGGAATTTCTCGACTAATGATATTTGATTTCCTCACATATTGACATTTAATTTACTTCACACAAATTAATATTCCTCAAACGTTTTTTCATCTATTTCAATATTGCCGAAGATGCTACATGAAATAAAAGCTTCTTTTGGATTTTATGATGAAAGCGCTTTAATTCATGTTTCATACATAGCATGTATAGCATGCGTTTGTTGTAATTTTAATAACCTTCAATCGCTACGATGACATTGCATTACAAATATATCTGTTGAAACGAAGGTTGAAAATCACTGGTATGAGCTATCAAATGAGTATTTACAATAATCTTTGGTGCATAGAGTCGTTCAGGTAGTGTAAACGAGGCTACTTCCTTGGTTATGAAGAACTTGTGTCTACAAATTTACTGGGACGCATAATTATAAATGATGGCGTGGCGAAGACCAACAAATGATGAAGGCCAAGCAGCACTAAAATTAGGTAGCGATACAAATACTTTTGAAATAATTAAGGAAATATAACAGGAGCATTTCTATGATTATGGTATTGTCAGTGACTGTTTGGTTGATTGTTCTTCTTTGTCCACGTGTTATAACACACACACACACACACACACACACACACACACACGAAAACATAGATTGCTTTAGTGCTACTATATTATTATTATTATTATATTATTTATTATTATTATTATTATTATTATTATGAGTTTGTTTTTTACCATAATTACGTTTATAAACACCATTCCTTAAAGGGGTACCATACGCTAAGTTTCGAGCAAAATACACTCAATGGGGAGAGGAATTTGGGCCGATAGTTCAGTGTCTTCCAATAAAACCGGGCCTTATTTACGTGTCCATTCCAGGCTCATGCAGAAAGTCTGTGCTCCGCCATGGTCCCACCACTTTTTAAAGAGCAAGCACTTTCCGCAAGGGCCTGTCGCCTGCCCCCCAAGGGCCCGCCCGTCGCGAGGCGAGGCGAGGCGAGACAAAGCGGCGAGTGGGGGTGCGGGAGGTCTCCATGTGGGTGGGTGGGGGGGCGCCGCCAGGGTCAATGTTTGCCTGCGGCGCCCCGCCCCCCGCCCTCGCCTCTCCTCGCGTGGGCTGTCTAAGGCGACGAAGGCGGCGCGGCGCGGCGGTGCGGTTTGGCGACCGCCACCGCAGACGAGAACCGCGCGTTCACGCACGCTGGTTGGCGGTTGCGCCGCCTGGGGCGCCCTCGCAGCCCGGCCACGCCCTCTCCCACGCGCCTCATCAACGAAACAAAGGACGAGTAAACAAGATGGTTGGCCATGTACAAAACAAGTGTGTCTGCGCCAACATGTGTTTATCTACTGCGATGGGCGTACATTTGATTAGCGCAATTAAGAGTGGCTGAATGTTGAATTGGGGTGTGTCAACAACTTAGGTGCTTATTACATGCCCGTAGTATAGCCCCGGTTATATAGTGGGAGACGGCGCTGTTCCTCCCGACTGAATTAAAAGGTTCGAAACCAATCTACAACGCGGCCTAGGGGTTTTCCTCCTCTAGGTATCTCCCAAGCGGAGCACCATTCCAGTCGGGTGAAGTTCTAAACCTCCGACTGTCTACAGACACTTCTCTGATAGGCAGCGTCATAGATGGAAGAACGTTTTCCGGTGCAGTCAATTGGTGCAGTGAAGGCGGTAGGTCCCGCGTAGGGCAACATCCCCATCGTGTGCTCCTTAGTTGTAAATGCCATTGAAAGATCTTGCGGCAGTAATAGTTCCAATAATTTGAAATCGTCGCCACTGGGTACTGGAGGGGTGAAATCGGTTGTGGGGGCAATTGGGCGGAGTTACGACCTGTACGCGCTCTACTCGGTCACCACTTTTTGCGAAACGTTTTGCGACGGTGGCGCCATCTCTGAATGGGAATCCGTTTCTGGATACCCTCTCCACTGCGCGTAGTGAGATGCCTGTACCTCCTAGTCCAGGGTAGTGTATTGCAAATTGTAATTGTATTTGGAAAAGTGTACGGAGAGAGCAGACGAAAATGATAAGGAAGAAAAGATCGCCTGCCGTCCATGACCCGTTGGATCAATGCAATTGATTGATTTTTTCGTGTTTGCAGGCGCGTCAACTGCTTTGGTCATTAGTCCCGTTAGTGTAGTGCATGTTTTTTCTCGGGAGATGGTGATCTTTCCCCGCTGGATGGCGAGCTCCGGCGCCGACCTACCGTCGGCTAGTGGGGTTTCCCCCTAACCAGAACTCTCCCACCTGCGGGGCACCGCCGCAGCCGGGACAAGCTCTAAGCTCCCGACCGGTCTCCCGAAATATGTGGTAGTGTAGTGCATGTTAGTGTAAGTGTGTGTGTAAGGGGAGAGGAAGGACAGATCGCGCGCGGTCCGTGGCCCATTTGGTAGGGTACTGCTCCGGCATTCGCCTGGTGTTGATCGGAGAAACCACGGAAAACTACCGATCAGAGCAGCCGGACGCTAGAATTCTCCTCCAGACAGACTGAATTCGACCTTGCTGAAAAGCTAGTGTTGAAAATCCTGCCACTGACAGGACTCGAACCCAGGACCTCCCGGTCAGAGGCGCTGCAGAGACATCAGTTGAAGCACTGAACTACCGCTCCCAGTATCAATGCAATCAAGAACATATTTTCTACAGGTATTATTAAAGCACACACATGATTAAAATATCCATTCATTTTCTTCGATAATCTTTTAGTTAGTCCACACTTGCTTGGAGTTAAACACACTGATTTTAGGCACGAACAGTGGTGTTCCAATTAGACTGCTTTCTAGGTTAATCTTTTAATAGCACACAAACCCATTGGGCCCTGTCACGCAATATCTTCAAATTCCTGACGAAATTAAATCTTGATATAATTCTCAACATAACCAGATCCCCAATGTTAATAAGAAATTAGTAAGGGGTGTTGGTCGAAGTGTTGGCTGGCTATTCAAGTTTAACAAAAGAAGAAGGTATTTACGTACAATACATACAACACATTTCCAGACAAAAACTATCAATATACCTTCTGCTTGAGTCACTCGTGGAGGGTAGAGCTGAAAGTTATGGATCTATAAGATATGAAATATTACTATAAAAGTAACATGTGTATTAATTGAATGGCTTTACGCGCTAGAAAAAGTAATTTACTAAATACAAGAACCAAATTTGCCAACATTTTCGTTGAGAGCAATTAGAGTTTTTCTGTCAAAATATCGTCGATTCCAATGCACGATTCCTTCTCTTCTTTCGAAGTAAGGCGAAAAACTTAAAACTTTTCACAATAATATTTGTACTTAATATTAATGGCAAAACCGATTTTGTATGTAAAAGAGCGAAGTATTTTATAAGATATCCATTTATTGAGTCAGGTTTTACTAAGACTTGCAGTAAGACACATATTTACAAACGTTTTTTAATTTAAATTTTCCCTGAATATATCCGACCTTTTACTCATAGCCAAAAACGCTGTAACAACACAAATGCAAACACTTGTAAAAACTTACGTAATATTCCAATCAAATATCTCATTTTAAACAATATCGATGACTTTTTTTTCTAAACATTGAAAACCTATAAAGAGCAATCAGCGATGGGCCTCTGAGCCCCCTGGTAATGTCAGAATTAACGATAATTTAATGATTTGATTGAACTGCAAATATTGAGTTCCATTTCAATATCGCATTACAACTAACAATCTTAAATATCGTGTAAAGAGTGATTGTTAGTAGAGACTGTTGCTGAAGTTGCCTGCATGCTCTCTGCTCGGAAATAACTTCTCAAATCGCGTATTTTTCTTGACTTTTCCCCATGATTAATCTTAATTTATCATAAAGAAGGACCTTTAGTGATGGCCACAGCTCTACGTGTCAATCGAAATTGTAGTTTTGAATGTAAATTAAGACTGGAATTTTCGAAATTGTTAAGAAAAACTCAACTTTGCTTCATTGATAATACGTGTTGTAATTAAATGTTTCGAGGAAATCATTTGCAAATTACGTCAATATCACATATTTAACGGCGTGATATACGGAGTGTTTTATAAAACAAACTTACCTTGCGAACATCAGTAAGATTCAAATACATAGCAGTGTATGGGTACCATACCTGACAAGGCATAGCAAAGGGAAGTGAGGGTTCACAGTCAAAATTTTCTTCCCCTGATATCATCTACCTGACTTCTACGTTTTTTCATGACTTTTATCATACTATATGTATTGCTACATGAAGGACTTTTTAACACATTTTCTACACAACCAAGAGAATAATCCTAACTTGAAGCAATAAATTGGAAATAAGAGTATCCTGTGTTCAACGATCCAGCGATCTACGTACAGGCTACAAATATTATTACTGACGAATTGTGGTCATCATGTTTTCATCCGTTAAAATTAGAAGGCATGAAATGGGTAACCATTGAAAGGTCTACCAAAACATTTTCAAAACTACCCTAATTTACGCTCAAACGCGCAAACAGATTTTGAGTTTCAACAGAAGACAGACCATTCCAACATTTCGCATTTTCAACCACTAATCCCCCAATTGTAGCTGGCGAACGTTCGCGTCAGCAAAGAGATGCAGCGAAGGCACCTCCCGCCTCGCGCGTTTGCCCGTTGCCATTACCTGCGTCATCCCGCGGGCCGCGTATGACGCCCGTCTCATTTCCTCCGCCGCCGCGACGCGGGGTTACGAAGCGCGTAATGAGTTTCTGGAGCAGAGATCTGTAGACGCAGGCGAGAGGTCAATCATCCCGAAGCGGATGCGGAGGTGGCGGCGGAGGCGGCGGCGGCGGCGGCGGCGGCGGAGGCGGCGGCGGAGGCGGCGGCGGCGGCGGCGGAGGCGGCGGAGGCGGCGGCGGAGGCGGCGGCGGAGGCGGCGGCGGAGGCGGCGGCGGAGGCGGCGGCGGAGGCGGCGGCGGAGGCGGCGGAGGCGGAGGCGGCGGCGGAGGCGGCGGCGGAGGCGGCGGCGGAGGCGGCGGCGGAGGAGACGAAGACGGAAGTGGAGGCGGCGGCGGAGGTGGAGGCAGAGACGTAGACGGAGGCGGAGGTGGCGGAGGCGGTGGCGGAGGCGGTGGCGATGGCGGCGGCGGGGAGGTGGCGGCGGAGGTAGCGGAGGTGGCGTGGGAAGAGGTGGCGACGGCGGTGGAGGTGGCGGAGGCGGAGGCGGGGGCGGCGGCGGAGGTGGCGGCAGAGGCGGCGGGGAAGGTGGAGACGGAGACGGAGGCGGCGGAGGCGGCGAAGGCGGCGGCGGGTGCGAGGAAATTGAATCCGCCGTTTCCTCCGACGCGCGCCCTCAGCCAGCCCAACGTCTGCCGCACGGGCGCGTCGAACAGGCACGCGCCACGCAACAACGCAGTGTTGCGTAAACTCCCCATGTAGAGGAGTCTCTCTAAGAGGGGACCAGTTTGACAGAGCGAGAAACAAATTCATGTCATGCAGAGCGACGGCATTGCAGGCGATAGTGTTGAAAACCATTTACTAATCAGCTGATGGTAAAGGAACGCACTGACAAAATGAGTGTATAGACATAATCCGCAGTAATGTTGGAAGCAGTAGCCAAATAATACCTGTCAAAGCGGTCCCTTCTTATAAAAATCTCTCAAATACTAGGATATTTTGAAGTTTTACGAGTATTTGGCTTTGCGGATACCCAGGACCCATATATGCGGGGATTCAAACGGGTCAACCCATCCGCATTCATACGGGTACCCGTACAATATTCCGTATACACTGGGTCGCAGGTATCATTGGAGCTTTTGATAAAGACAAACAGAAGGAATTCCTCTTAAGATAGTAAAATTGTCTATTTATGCTCAAATATACGCTGCAAAAAAGTAGTGGAACGAAACAAAGCATTGAGGAAAGGTTTTAAGGGCTCTCTGCACTGTTTCACTACGTACTTACTGGGTGCCTTGTTTACATTACATTATTGCTTAATTTGTTTAAATCATATTTTATATTTTAAAGTATTTATTTAAATTGTTTTTTTAAATCAGTGAAAAATTAAAAGAATAAGTTAATCTTAATTGTTATTTTTTCATGTAATAACGAAGTTCCTTGTCAAAAAGGTGAAAGAATTGTAAAAATTGAACCTAAATAGACACTTTTCCAACGTAAAGTGAATCCCTTCTGTTCTTATTTATCAAGAACTCCAATGATACTCGCGACATGTATTATACGGCCGACCCGAATGATATGTACAGCGGTATGATACGGTACTCTTATGCGGGCGGGCCGGCGGGCGGGCGGGCGAGCCACAAATACAACCATGCCTGACCATGCGGGACTCGAATCCGCGATCCTTTGGTCTGAGATCACTATCACACTACTGCCTTAGCGATCTCGGCTACCGGGACGATTCTTTAGACATCCACTTATAAAAATAATTCTTTCAGGGTTTGCTTAAAGTGCAAAAATTCAAATTTTAGAACGTGTTAAAAGTGACAGGATGCTCAAGTGTTCATCTGTAATTGCAACAAAGAAAACAAAATTCATTCATCTGAACGCATTAGCAGCTAGTGACCTTGATATATTTGTATGCTTGGTATAAATGAATGTCAGTAAGGCTGCTTAAGAAGTAGTGTATGACACACGTGCCAAAAGATTTTATTCGCCCTATCGGCCTCCTGTTGCAAACTTTCCTATTCGCAAAACAAAATATTACTTTTAATACTTGTCTCATAAATACTCGTAATTATTATGTCAAAAAATTGTAATTTCCTCGCACATTTTCAATACATTCTCTTTACTACTTACGTAGTGAGACAAGAAAAGAAAAGCAAAAATACCCTGAACCGACAAAACATAGAACTTCGAACTGCTTTTCCCAACAATTATCAGCACTAGTTTTAAAATAAAAAAGTTTGTGTTTTCTACGTTTCAGATGTCGAACTTGGACCATTTCCGGGTGCTAACTCGCATATAAGACTGAATAATCCTTCTTTCGTCTTCCGGATAATCCCGGATGCATGGTAATGTGTGTGTATATATATATATATATATATATATATATATATATATATATATATATATATATATATATAAATTAAAAACCGATGGTTGGGAGGAATATTTTTAAATACCTGATGACTGAAACTCCTAACTATTACGACTCGTTTTGAAAAGCAATTCTCGTAAATCAGCGACCATTCTTGTAAAAAGAGTTAAATAAATATATCTGAAATGTTCAACAATGTTATATTCAGAATAAGATCGTTTTAAGAAGTCGTCAAAAGTAATATTTCTTTCAGAGAAACGACATTTCTGTTTTCAGATTGATCTAACGGTAAACCAAATGCTTAATACATTATTTACTTGAAAATACTATAATTTGATTAGAATTGGGAGGAAAGTTCAGTTTTGTATAGTTGACAATGTGATGCTGGTTCAATGGTTTGAATAATTAAAGCATACCAAATTATTAGCAGTATGCCATTTTTAATGCGAAGTGTTTATTTATCATTTTTAAAATTTAATTCAGGTGAAGGTATAAATTTTACATGTTTGCACATAATTACAAATTGAAAGACTTGCTATCATGTTTACTCTCGTCACATTTTTCAGAGGACTACAAGCTATCGGCAAGTCGAATTTACCGCATTTTCTCTCTTAGGATAAATGAAAGTAGTAACAATTTAGTTATTATAAATGAATTTGTGAACATCCACACATTTAAACTTTCCACAAAATCAGGCATGAAATACACACGTAAATCCAATTTTCTTAACATTTGGGAGCGACACAAAATATTGAATTATTAATACTAAGTTTCAGGATAAAAATCCTTCTGATTTTAGGATTTTAAGCTCTAAGTATATAACTGAAAGACATATTAAAGAATGAGATTAAATATTCCCTCCGTATGCAGATGTGAGACACAGCAATCGGACTGAAAAGCCACATGATAATATTTCAATTCCCTATCAGATTTTACGGTGCACAATCGAATAACCATCAATAATAGCTACTTCAAACATACCTCTCGAAGTGATAAAAAGTACCTCTTTACCTTCGTTCATTATTCGTAAGGACATAGAAGGTGGAGCATTTTTAGAATTCCATTATTACTGTTAAGACAATAAAAATATCACGACGAGTGTTTTCATGCACTTTGGCACAACAGCTCTTTACGAGATAAAGCCCGCCAGCGGCGTCCCGGCCTTGCGACCATGGGTTAAGATGTACTACGTCTGGTTAGCACTAGGCCGTATCTCTGGACTTAACTTGAGAATTAAGCTTTCTCATCGTCACACAGCAACAGATACTGGGACATTGCAAGGAAAGCGCACAGTTAATTTTAGCTCCGACCGGAAATCGAACCCGGGGTTGCACCGTGGAAATCGAGCGCGCTAAACAACGAGCCAATCACGACGAGTGTATAATAATATTATTGACTAAATGTTGACACTTCATTATTTCAGAAATAGTCACGGATTTATGGCGAGCCATCTACAAGCGGAAATGGATTAAAAAGAAGAATTTTGAGATTCAAATATACTCCACATTTTCAACCGTGCTCGTATACTCACAAAAAGTTGCCATGACTTATGCCCCAGCTCTCGTATGTGGAATATCTCCTATATTATTTCAGTAGTATACATATCTTTTGCGGCTCTCACATGCAATCAATCTGTAATAAATGAGGTCTCTAAAGAGCACTTCACGGAGACGTGACAAACTGCACTTTGACTTTAAAAATATGAAGGATTTTTTTAAAAAAACGCATCTAAATACTCATATCAAAAATGTAACCCGCAACACTAGGCTGGATTTTTGAATCTTTATCGTTAAATAACTCCTAAGCAAAGCCATTTAAGGCCTTAAAATTTAATGTTTTGGGGCCAAAGGCCACAAAGAAATGTTTCTCACACCCTATTCTACTGAATGAGGTCTTGATCATTCTATTATATTTTTGCTGATTCGACGCTTCACGATCGTACCCCACATGTTCAGAATCTGGAGAACCTGCAATTGTATGCGAAATGAAACTAATACTTGATATTCTACACGGTTGAATTACACGAGTGTACCTCTCTGCTCGGTAATAACGTTAAATAAGAATAGTTTGTATTGACAAGGGTGCATTGCATTGTTATCAATGACAAGGAGACATATACGGAATAAGTGACGGGGGATAAGTGTGTCTTCAAGGAAAATATATATTACAGGCTTAATATGGAAATGGAAAAAATAGGGAAGAGGCTGGGGTTTAACACTCGATAGTTATCGCATGGGCATGCTAACTCTAGATGAATTAGTGAAAGTTGCTAAGGTTTTGAAGTCGGCGGCGCGCCCACGTGCGGTTGAGCCGAGGGTGGGACTCGCGATGACGGGGACGATGCTGGCTGAAAACAAAAATACGGGCCGCGGCTGTTGCAGCCGCCCACACGTATTTACAAGGAACTCATGGATATTGACAAAACGTTACGAATGCAGAGAACAGTTCTCTTCTCGGCCTATGGTGGACCGCGCAGCCAAGTCTGTGCTGTAAATTGACTGAATATAAAAGAGAAGACTTGAAGATGGTGATTTAAATAGTTATTCTTGTTCTTTAGTTACAATATCAGTTAGTATACTTTCACGATTATCTTCACTCCTACAGTTCCTCGCACTGTAGATCTCAACAACTCCGACACCCCCCTCCTCGTTCCCCCCTCAAGTCTCCCTCAAGTCTCCCTCAAGTCTCCCTCAAGTCTCCTTCAAGTCTCCTTCAAGTCTCCTTCAAGTCTCCTTCAAGTCTCCTTCAAGTCTCCTTCAAGTCTCCTTCAAGTCTCCTTCAAGTCTCCTTCAAGTCTCCTTCAAGTCTCCTTCAAGTCTCCTTCAAGTCTCCTTCAAGTCTCCTTCAAGTCTCGCTCAAGTCTCGCTCAAGTCTCTCAAGTCTCCTTCAAGTCTCAAGTCTCGCTCAAGTCTCGCTCAAGTCTTCAAGTCTCGCTCAAGTCTCGCTCAAGTCTCGCTCAAGTCTCGCTCAAGTCTCGCTCAAGTCTCGCTCAAGTCTCGCTCAAGTCTCGCTCAAGTCTCGCTCAAGTCTTGCTCAAGTCTTTCTCAAGTCTCCCTCATTCCCTCTCGTCTCCTCACTCTCATCGTCGCTCAATGTGACCGTGAACGACCCCATGACTCTCATTGGCATCATCACTCCTTTGGGACTTTCCCGATGCCATCCATGCATCCCTTCCTCCTCAGAGCGCTCGCGTTGGAGGCCGCCGTCTCGGGCCTTTGCTGGTCGCGTCGCGTCGTGTGGCGTCGTGTGGCGTCGTGTGGCCGGCCACCGGCCGAGGCCGCTGCCTCGCTGGACGCCCGCGTAATGAAGCTCGTCCTTTTCACGACTTTATATGCCGCAGCGCCTTCCCGCCCCCAGGCTCCGCTCACACGGCCTCTGCGCTTTTGTGGCCACGAGATGGCTGGCGACACTTTCACTCTGCAGATAGTTAGTCGTTTTCTTTCTTTTCTTAGTTCTCACATGAAGATTACAGAGCTAGATACATATTCCTAGCGCTATGGATTAAATACATATTGATCTCGTACAAGCATTATCAAGTTACAAAAAATCAATATTCGTAAATTGGAAATAGAAATATTCAAGTACACTCACACAGATGCGTTGAAATAAATGGCTGTTCATAAGTGATATACAGTTTAACAATTTGCTTTCATTTTATCCTATAATGATTTACAACTTTCGCTAGTAGTATTTAATTTTTTATCAAAAATGAATATTGAGAGTAATGCCATGTAAAAAATTAAAGCAGTAAAAATAAATATGGCGAACTTCAGTTCTTTAATACTTATGAGCTATCACAAAAATTAAACAAATCCTGAGTTCCATTTCAAAACTCGAAGCCTTGGCATTCTTTATCTCTGTCAATTCATTTCCACATTGCAATTACACGTGTTTTTTGCTTTACAAAAAATATCTCGTTTACTTGGTCAAATAAACACTAGCGTTCAGTCGGTCTAAAATTAAATTTTAAATCTAAAAACAATGAAAAATTGATCTAATCAGAAAATATTATTTTTTCATGTTTTGTTTTGCTCATTTGCAGCTTTCGATAAGTCCTTAAAACCTTTAGAACGTCTGAATATTTATTTATTGTATCTCAACTGGAATACAATACAAATATTTTTGGAACAATTTCATTGAAACAATCACATTTTGTTCGTGTTAAGTGAATTTCGTGTTAGGCGAATTCTAACGGAGGTTTATTGCAAATCCATGACGAACCATACCTACCCTCTTTAAAATCGGAACCTGATATATTTTCGGATTAATTTAGATAAACCTTTTTAACAGCAACTTGTACTAGAGAGCATTTAAAATATCTCTTTTAAGCTACGATTAAAGGGATTTTCAATTACGCAAAAGATTATAAATGAAAAACGACATCTCCTACCTCAATTTACAAAATATTAAACGATTCCTCGGCGCCACAATATTTTAGCTCCATTAAGAGAAAACAAGATATGTAAAAAGCAAACGCCCTTCGTTTGCACATCTTTCGTCGGCGGGTCCCGTCAACATACAATATTTGACAAGTCGCTGTGTAGAAGATCGCAAGATGTAATATCGTTTGCTTACCTTGCTGCCGGGAGGAAGCTCTCTAGACCCCCTGCAACAGACGGAAAGGAAAGACTGAGACGACAGAGCAAACAAAAATTGGCACACACAGCAAGCGGGCAGGCGCTCGCCTCGGAGACAGACTGCAGCCAATATTGACCTCGCACTGCGCCCGCTCAGCAACACGCAGTTTTCGGCTAAGGCCTTCCCAACTCGCAGAGTTCCAGTCGGCGCCGATAGCGAAACATGGAACTGATTGAGGCGAGAGGAAGTGTACAAATTGGTCGTGGAATTAAAATGATTTCGTAATACTATACTGTTTAACGCAATCCGAGGAACGAAAACTACTCGTAACGGCTAGCGTCCGTTTAGAATATCGCAGTCCGCTGTCCATTCGTAAAACAATAAAGAGTTTTTGCACCCTCGAATGTTAAGCAATCGACAACACTATCTTCTGCGCTTGCGCAGTTCAAGTTTTGCATCCCTTTAGTGCATTTGCACATGCGCAGAAGATCGAGATTGCACTCGATTGCTGTCCACGAAGGCGTGCAGAATAACTAATAATACAGCAACCCCTAATACAGAGTTGAAGCTAATGATAGCGATGGGAATATCTATTTCATAATGCTGTACTATCGGTGACGATATCGGTATCGAATTAAAGGTTTCTCTGAGCGGCGGGCGAACGTTCAGAATGTATTTCGGTTGTTTGTGCATGTTCAAAGAAGGCGGAAAATTTGAATATTTCGTATTATGTACTGTAAGGCAACGCCGCTCATGCATGCAAGATTTCGGTCCAAACTGCCCGCGGGTACTCGCTGCAAGGCCTCTCTCTTTTCACTAAACTTCATTTTCACCTCCTTCCCCCTCCTGCAGCGTCTCGAACAATACTCCCTTACCCCTGGAGTAGTCTGCCTCGATGAATTTTTGCAACAACTTATGAATGTCGAAGTTTGTAACGATGGCTTGCTTTCTAAATGTATAGCTAACCAACAACAACGCTGATCATTGCAAGACTCAGAATGGAACTTAAAATCCCTTTTATAAAAGTAGTGTTTACATATTACTGTACGATGACACAGATGCGAATGTTACAAAGTAATTTCATTAGTTACAATAACACTTTACAATATTGCTGATATATAGATTGCACTTATCCAATTCGATACGTACGCTAACAATACATCCACATTAACTAAGTTAACATTGTTTATGATTATGTTGTTTATGTAGCGCAAGTGCTCTGGACGTTTACGCTTAAGAATATCTTACTCAATGCTGTACGTTCAAATTTCGCAATGGATGGATATTTTGAGGTCTGTTGTAGGGAGGTGTGCATTCTCAGTACACCATATATCAGTCCTGAAATGGAAAACTTCATGAAATTCCATCCTTTATTTATTTATTTATTTATTTATTTATTTACGTCAAAAAAACAGTTAAAAACTTGTGAAGTCATTATTCGGGTTCACCAGCTACATAGAGCACTGAAGGAGCTTAGTGGATTATTCACATAATATCTGGAGCTTCTTTGACCTGATCAACGAGGATACAACGGGAAAAAATTAAATTCATTTCAATTATGCTTTGGCTTACCTGGCAAAGCAGTTTTTTAGGAATCGCCACTGAAGGGCGTAAAAGATATGCAACGAGACCCAGAATGTATCGCAGGACGAAAAGAGAGGAAATATATACATATATTTTTGTCTGAAGAAAAGTGTTCGCTTTCTTTGTGGTAACTTTTTTCATATTTCTGAGGTGCACCATCGGATTTCTGTGTTTTAGCCACCGAAAGTTTCCCGCTCTCTCTCTTTTTCATTTTAAAATATTCAGCGCTCTTTAATTATTTTCTAAATATTAAGGTTCAAGAGGGTTGTGGTGCAGAAGAATTGTTTATGGAGAATCATATATCGTGAAAGCAAGTTGCCAACAAGATGGTTGCATCAAGTAGCGTAGCGTGGTATTTTTTTTCTGGCTCTACAGCACATTTTCTTATTATTAATAGTCATATCTCAAAATGACAATTATTGTCTAATGTGTCATTATTATTATTATTATTATTATTATTGTTATTACTTAGGTATTCTAACTAATAAAATCATAGTTTCTTGCAACACACCCCTGAGTGCAAGATGATACATTTTTAGAGAGATTCTTGAAAAAATGATCGAGTGTTCTTAGTAGGCGGCCGTTCATAATTCGGGCCAGGACAGTTTTCTTAATGATGTTGAAGAAATACTTATTTTACTGCTTGGAAAAGGTTAATAAAAAAAACGATAGAACCAAATAAGTGAACAACCGATTTAGTGTAATTACTAATTAATTTATTTCGCACTATTTTGTTCATTTCACTCACATGAGACGTTTAAAGATATTTGAATTTTTATAATAAATAATATTATCACAAATCATTTAATTTATTTACAAGCAAGTGCCAATAATAAATATTCACACTATCAGTACGATATTGCTCCCCGAAAGTGTGAGGTAACGAATTGTATATTACCGGCACCGTCATTGTATTGCCCTTCTAGCGGTTAAGTGATCGTGTCATCTCTTTTAAAGTTTTTGGTTACAACAAGAGATTAATCATTCCAATAAGCTGAAGTGTGTGTGTGTGTGTGTGTGTGTGTGTGTGTGTGTGTGTGTGTGTGTGTGTGTGTGAGCACCTGCTGTGTTGGTGATGGAGCGTGGGCCCGCCACCGGCCACGAACGAACTCGAGGATTCCCAATACGCCGGCCTTCGGCGAGGTGTAGCCGACCGTAGTAACTACAATACTCTCTGTTAGTAACAGCATATATGCGACCCGCGAGTACCCGATATGGGCATGCGTTAAAGGCTCGGAACGCTAGAGCGTATTCGCCATTGCTATTATCGGTCATCGATTGTAATGAACAACGGAAAAGAATAAGTAGTAGCAAAAGATGACGTACGAGTATTCGTATTTAAAGAAAATGTAATACTCATTGGAATGAATTTCCTTTTTATAAGAAGGTAGTGTTACGAAAAGTACTGAACAACTATAGGTTGATAATAGAAATAAAGGACTGGGCTTGTTATTTTCATCTATTGCTAACACTAAGTAGATGGATACCTCTCAGTTGCTGGTGACTCTCTGTATGACAATCCTTGAGGCCGCCGGCCTGGGTAGCTATTGGTAGTCACTATTGCTGAAGAGCCGTAGGTGCGTCGTGCCTGATGGGACGCGAGCTCGAATCCCACCGGGCATGGATGTTCGTGTGAGACCGTATATCGTTACCGTTACGTCCAAAGTTACTAACAGTGGTCGCTATATGACCTCAGTTGTTGAAAAGTTACCTTAAATAAGGGTCAATCCGTTTTAAATGGTCCAGAATTTAATAAATTGGTCACTCGACCATCTCGAAAACAAAATCATATTTTGTATGTAAATTTCCTTACGTTTTGCCTGTTCAAAAACATCTTTGATAATTTTTTCTTGGATTCGGTTTACAAATGGCGGCCACTTTTGTTTTACGCCGTGCGCCATTTTTCGCGTTTGTAGACATTTACTCTTTTCAAAATTAATTCACTCTGGGTTGTTCTTGCATTTTAGAATAAAGGACATTGGATTCAGTATACTCTGGCCTACAAATCGAAATATTATTTATCCACCTTATATGTTTTTATTTGAGAAATATTTGCAAGCAAATCAATGGATCGCGAATGAACCAAGTTCGATTTTCAGAGAGAGATTTCTCAAAGAAGGAATAGAATCTCAGCCTTAATTTTTTTCTTTGCTTTTACAATGAACAGTTTAGTTACTTTTTGTAAAGTACCATTGGCAAGTAACATACCTCTTAATTACACCCTCTTAAAAATTGGAATTTTGGATTTCCCCCCCCCCCCCAATTTTCAACTAATATCTCTGTTGGGGGACCAGATAAAAATCTGAAAATTGCACATATACTAGATCGCTACGATATCAAACTTCAGTAAAAATTTCAACTTTTATATTTAACTCAACGTATTTGTTTGAAAACAGTAAACTTTCACCAAAAAAAAGGCTCCATTACACATTGAGGATACGTTGTGACAAGTAGTAATCATATTATTTTGGAGCTATTTTAAACTAAAATCCATTTTGATTTATAATAACTGATTATTATTTATTACTAATAAACATAAAATTTCTCAATCTATTTTGAATATTACTTTAAAACAAACTTACATCTTGACATATACGTTTGTAATTAAAAATATGGTCATTTTGATCTTAAAAGCTGAATCGGTGAATTAAAAATAGCTTATAAAAGATAGCAAATAAATAAATTCAGCATTTTGTTTATTTTTTCGCGTTTAAATTTGCCATTCTGCTTATTATTTCTAAACGTTATTCAGAGATACGGACAATTCCACAGTACTCCTTAGCTGCAAATAACGTGACTGAGATGACAAATAATGCAAAAGAATCAGCATGTGCGAGTGCAGAGGTAAACATGGCACAGAGTACGGTAAGGTAAACATACTGTACCGTTCGGTATGGTAAATGATTAATTTTAATGGATCATTTCTTTTCCTTAAAGAGAATATAGGAATTAATATACCTGAATTTGTGACAATAACTGTCAAGTAACTCCTTCCAAAGACTGTCATGGGTCGGGTATCCAGCGATGTACCGCCATTCCGTAGCATTTGAACAACCCTTACTTTTCAATCTCGCGCTACTTTTGGTGGACTCGGTGCCCGCGAGCTCTAAGAAGCTTGTTACCTTGCCCGCGACCTTCACATGCCTGCTTTAGATGAATAAACATGTTCATTACTAAATGATCTGTCTCCCAAAAGAGACTCCGGCAAATATTGGAGATGCTATTTGTGACAACTCTGAGAAAGAAGATTTCCTTCTTTAAAAACTATTCTCCAAACGCTATTTGTAGATGAAGTGTGAATTATTATTTGTTTCATTACATAAAATAAAAATGGAAATGTAAAGAAATAGGTGGACATTAGTGAGATTCTCTGGCTGTTGCAATAACGTAAAGGAGAATAATGAAGCTGTAATCCATTTTTGGAACAAATGTAAACATTAAGTAGTGCACTTATGTTTAATTAATTTCCTCTCCTCTACTTAATTTGTTTTAATGAAAGAATTCATGTACAGTTAAAATGATGTCTTTCGTAAAGACAAAATAATTTTTAGTTACATACGTGCCAAGGGGGAAAGTCCAAATAAAATGCATGTAAAAAGTTAAATTAAAAAACTCTTGTTTCAAAGTACAACCAGGGGTTTTAAAACGCAGCCATGTGGCTACAAAATATAATGAAAAACATCGTTGTTAACAATTAAGGGAAGTGACGTTGGTAAATTGTTCCTTAAATTTTAATTATTATTTGTAATGAGGTACTAATGTTAGCATTTATGAATTTACATTTCAAAAAATTGTATTTATAATCAATCCCATGAAATATATGTATGCATTAATTTCTAACGTTTACTACTACATAACGGACAGAAAAAATACGGAAATTAAAATTTAGAAATAAAAATATATTTGAGCTAAATTCTATTACAACTGCTTCTCTCTCCAATCCTCTCCACACTTCCCTGATTCATATACTCCACGTCACTTCTTCCTTGTGGTTTACCTCATTATCCATGTGTTTTGTAATGTCGTTTTTAATGCAATGAAGTAGACGGCAAACCAAACCAAATCTTTAATTACTTTCCAGTAGAAAAACTTAAATTCCGAAAAATATATCTCCCTTTTCTAAAACACAAAAATAAAAATAAAAACAATACAACTCCCTCGTTCACAGCAAGCCATGCATTAAAAAAAAAAAAAAAAAAAAAAAAGCAAAGCAAAGCGAGCGACGCAAAGCGCCCTCCGCCGACAGCGTGCGTTATCGGAAGTCGCCGCGCGCACGCAGCGCTGATTAGAGCGGGTCAGTCGAGTGCAAGCGCCTCACGCGCTACGCGGAACAATCTCCGCGCCCGCGCCCGCGCCCGCCCCTCGGCCCTCGCCCCTCGCCAGGCGCTTGTCGCTGTCGCCGTCGCCCCTCGCGTGGACCCGACCTTCCGCCGCAGGCGTCGCCTCGCGCCGCGTCGCATCGCCCGCACGCACGCGAACAGTGGGCCGAAAGAGGATTTGAAAATGTAATAATAATAATAATAATAATAATAATAATAATAATAATAATAATAATGATAATAATAGTAATTATAATAGTAGTAATAATCATAATAATCATAGTAATAAAAATAGTTTATTAATAAATAATAAGCATCTTATTAAAGTTGCTATTATTGAGAATTACTTTTCATTAAAATTGGGTTAAAATAACATTCATCTTTAAACACAATTTTATAATCGTCATTATTTAAATATTGTCCTTAAAGTTACCGAACACAACATAAATTATTGTAAAAAGATTGTATTTAAGTTATTTCAAAAATCTTATGTGAAGCACCTTATTGTTTAAAAAAGTTATTATCAAATGCTGCTGTTGTGAAATAAACGTATGGTAAACGAATTTCATTGGTTGCATAGACAGTTTTAATAATAATGGTTGAAATGTTTACAATATGCATTTTAAAAGTGCTGAATAGTTTAATTTATTTAGTATTGATTTAACTCTACCATTCATTACATAAATGTCCTACGAAGTGTTATATTAATGAAAAAATATGCCAATCGGGGTTTTACTAAACAAGTTAGTATCAATGCTTAATTTTTATTATTTTCTCTCTCTTTTTATTTTGCGTATCCTAGAATGAAGTACAAAGAACTCCTATTTCGAAGTGCTTAAATACGATGGTGTGGATGATATTGCAGAGATCAGCCATTAGAAACTGACGAGAAAGAAATTATATTGTGTGATTCTTAATAATAATCAATTAATAAAAACTTACACTGAAACTTACATTACAAGTTAAATATGAGATAGATAGATAGATATTTATTATTCTGCAGGTAGGTATATACAACCTGGTGGCAGAACTCTACAATTACATCCTCTACAATACATCCTAACTCTACAATACATCCTAAGCACTAAGTGTGGGCATTCAAAGTCGAAGTACAACTTCGAAGACACAGGAGGAAGTAGGATAATGGATCATGGGATCGGTCAATTAATGAATTACATTAGTTTGCCAACGTTTCGAAATATTTAATTCCTTCATCAGGGCTTACTAATACATATACTAGTCAAACATAATGTTCCTCCACTTCACTCCTGTTTGACCAGTATATGTATTAGTAAGCCCTGATGAAGGAATTAAATATTCCGAAACGTTGGCAAACTAATGTAATTCATTAATTGACCGATCCCGTGATCCATTATCCTACTATTTATTAACGGTCGTGATTTCTACAATAGACACAGGAGGAAGTCAAAAATAGGGGACAGGGACACAAGAAGAAAAACGTGCAAGAAGAAAGGAGAAATAAAGAGGTGAGAAAGAGAGAGGAGGTGAGGAAGGGGAAGGGAGGGAGAGAGGAAGACACAGGCGGTTGTGGGAGAGAGGGATTTGATGGAGAGCTGGAAGGGGAGGGCGTCGAGAGGGAAAAGGATGTGAAAGATGAACGGGAATGAAGAGGTAGAGAGAATGATATAGAGTAAATGAGATGAAGGAAAAGGGGAACGAGAGGGACAGAATGGAAAGAGAAAAGAGGCGAAAGAGAGAGAGGGAAGGGGAGACGAAAGAGAGACAGTGAAGAGGCGGGAGAGGAAAGAGAGAGAAGGGACAGAAGATAGAGACCTGTAATGTATAAAGACATTGATTCGCCTGATGAACGTGATACCTCCAAACAGTAATTCGGAATTTATAATAAGACAATGAATTACCAATGGCAACTTTCAACTACTAACAGTGTGTTTACCTCTCGAATTAATATAACGAAAACGATTTATTCATTAATAAATGAAATTTCATGATGATGTGAAAATATGACTTCTCAGAAAGAGAGAACACTTTTTGCAATATCCATGTGTGTCTGAGTGTGTGTGTGTGTGTGTGTGTGTGCGAGAGAGAGAGAGAGAGAGAGAGAGAGAGAGAGAGAGAGAGTTAGAGAGAGAGAGAGAGATTGAGAGAGACGGGAAAGAATGGGCGGGGGGGGGGGAAACGCAAATTTTTCACACACGTACATAGCTTTTCAATTAAGAGACTTATTAAAAAAATATAAATTTTAGTTTAAAATCAAGAATTGAAAATATTGCTTTTCGTCTCCTATTCCTTCTGGAAAGGGTTCTCATTGAGAAGGTTTGCTAGGAAATCACAGAACACGTGTTGTGTACGCTTTGTGAGTGGTATAGACACACTGTGCGTCGGACGCCGTCAGCGGTTCTCGCGATGTTCCCCGCGCGAAATTAAAATTTTCGAGTTCAGTGCGCAGCCCGCGGCCCTACGGCGCCGCCCTTGATGTCGCCCTGGTGACCGCCCCTTGAACCCCCCGGGGGAGCGTCAGCGGCCAGTTGCATGCGTGACTTCGCGCGTTCGCGGGTGCTGCTCCGGGTGGCACGCATGATCTCCGGCGTCACGGCCTCCTGAAGCCTTCGTTTTTAATGTGGCTTTCGTATGATCTGTTTTAATCGGCAAAATTATTTAAGTATTAAATTAATGTTATTCCTTCCAGTGCATGCCGAGGTTGGGGGACACCGATAGGTAGCCGGCAATGTCGGACAATCGACCCAAAATGCTCAATACATACACATACATATGTACTTCCAATGCTTGTTATGCCTAGTTTAATTCTGGTTTGCTTCATAATTTCTGAAAATTCCTTGCTGAACCATTTTAAACTGAGATTAACCGCCTTACTAAGTACAATGTTTTTATCCTTGCAATATTCGCTGAAACTCATAATCACATTTTATTTGAAGGTCTTTATTGGTCTTGCGTTCTCACTTCGATATATTCAAAGTTATAAAATTCAAAATTATGTAATATCCTATTATTAAATTGCTACTCGCTGGAGAAGAGTAATGATTTGATATCTGTTGTATATCACGCGTTTTCCTTATCATTTGCTTTCCTCGAATCTCAAACTAATTTTCGTCATTACTTATCAATTCATTGTATAGCAAACACCGCAAAGTGCCAGATCTCTACCTTCAGTAAACAAAATCTGGCCAGATAACGGCAATAGAAGGATGACATCATATAAGAGAAGAAGACAAATACATCAAGGTTTGGTCAACATGCAGGTTCATTGCTTTGAATCACACAACGAATTTGCAGCGTAGAATTTCAGTCTTCATTTATCGTGTACCTGTGTAACATTGTTTTGTGTGCACGTTTGCTTGGAAACCTGGAACACAATTGCGCTGCTTCTGCGAAGGACGCGATGAAGTGAAGACAACCGCGCGGCGTGCATTGTCCCGAGCAACGTGCGCGCGTGCCCCTGGGGCAATGTGCCCTCCGCTGCGCCAGCGCCAGGCTCCACCGGGGGCGTGGGGCTCGCTGCTTTCATCGGAGCCCGAGGGTCGATAGATCCAGTCCAAGGGTTGCCTGTCAATTTACCCGGCCCGCCCCGGCCTCCGCGGGGGAGGGACGAGCTGCGGCCGTGCGACGGGAGTGATGGAGAAGGTAGACAGAGAGAGTAACGGGAAAGGCAGTGAGGGGGAGAGGGTGACCAGGGCAGGTTCAAACATTTTGAAATTCAATATTTATGTTTTTAATTCAAATATTGTTTTATTTTTCTTAAAGACTCTTCCTGGGTATCCTTAGTTGTTACTTTCCAATATTATTGTCTTCAAACATTGTACATGTATGATGAAATGTAGTTAAAAATGATTGTATATACGATGTAACATAAAAACCCTTGAAAGACATAATAATTGTCAAACAAGGATAATAAAAACTATTAAGAAAAAAAGGGTGACCAGGGAAAAAGTAGCTGGGGAGATAGTCACATAGCTTAAGTGGCTCAGAGCATCAGTTGAGTGCCTCCGTTGAGTGCATCAGTTGCACTCCAGTGCCTCGGAACAAAAAGACCAAGGGTTCGAATATTGACAGTAGGAGAATTTTCGACATAACTAAATCGAATTCAGTCGCTGTCTGGAGGAAAATTCTAGCGGCCGGCTGCTCTGATCGGTAGTTTTTCGTGGTTTCTCCGATCAACACCAGGCGAATGCCGGAGCAGTATCCTAACAAAGGGGGGCAAGTACAGAGCATAGAGCTTGCCCCGACTGATGCGGTGCTCCGCTGGTGGGAGACACTTGGACGGGGAAAATCCCAGAAGCCGACGTGTAGATCGGCGCCGGATCTCATCTAGCGGAGGAAGCTTGCGGCAACCACACGCGATAAATACATACACTACGCGTACGGCATTGATGTGTAGGAGGAGAGCGTACGCATGAGAGGGCAAATGATGTTCCGGGAGAGGGAAGGAGGGGTGAAGTGAAATAAAATTAGCGCAAGAAAAGTAGATTGAACAGAATTGGAATCTATAGAAGAAGCACCAAATTAAAACATGTAGTACTTCAGAATTGAAATAATACACACATAATTTATTCACATACAAATAGTACGTGTATAGATATACAAATAAAATTATACACATACACAACAGATCTCAATAATTGTAAAGAAGTACAGAAATAAAATGAAAGAGGAAAGGTAATTTGAAGGCATTCTACGAAGAGTGCCCAGAAAGGCAAAGCCGGCGAAGGCAGCGACCATCTCGGCCGCGCCGTCTTTCGGGGTGGTGGCGTGGCGCGGGGGTGGGTGGGGAGGGGGAGGCCGCCGAAAGCCGTCGGAGCAGACAGGATCCAGCGCCTCCCCGTGTCGGAAGAAGGAAACGGCGCGCGCTGCCTCGGCGTTGGAATATGACGAATCTTCCCCCTCAGATATTGTGACGTTCGAGGCCTCCCACCGCCGCCGCCATCCCCTACACGAGCGCGCGCCGTGGCAGGGCCCGCCAAAACTCAACGCTGCAACCCCCTCTTTTGTTGTTGTTTTTTGGGGGCGAATTTGCCATCCTAGGACCACGCGAACGCGCTACTTTTACCCACCGAGGCCCAATCATATTCTCCCGGAGGCAAGTGCACGTCACCTTTCCAGGGCGGATCAGCACTTACATGCCAATCCATTTTTACACCCTAAGGTGGTTAGCCATGAAGTATGTGATGATGATGATGATGATGAAGGGTGAATGGATAATTACAAACATACAAACACACACAACCATGCCCGAGGTGAGACTCGAACACGCAATCCTTCCATCCGCGATCGCCACGGTACTACTGCCTTAGTCAACTCGGCTCTCCGGATCGGCTCCTTGTTTGTATCTTGCTGCTTTTTATTTATTTCTACTTGGCCCGAAGGCCCCAGCAATGGATTTCGATACATTGAGAGAACATTGAACTATTTTAACATTGTTTAGGAAACATGAATGAGAGATAAATACATTGAGAACACGGACACGTTTAATAGATTCAAATGTTCATGGATTAAATGTACGAAGCCACATCAGCAAAATGATCAAGAAGGGTCGAAGAACTGTCGCGGTCGGTTTAGTCTATTGAGGTGAGGATTTTGTTTTCCGATTTCGAAATAATGAGGACTGGGTGGAGGAAATGGACGGAGATCGGGCGATCCCTTATATGCAGCATGGTACTCGAAACCATATGGTGCGCTTTTTGGATCCTATTGAAATTCCTAAGGTGAATTACTGTGATATTTTTTATTGATTGATTATTTTGAAACGCAAAGTCAACATCTACTTCATTGGGCACGTCAACTTCTACGGTGATTAGTTCCATTGAGTAGATGTAATGCATATTACATTCTAGAAGGTGCTCCTGCCCCGATGGAATGTGAGATCCGGCACAGTACTACACGTCAGTGCATGGGGACTCTCCTTTCCAGATTTCTCTCTCAGCAGGGTGCCGCCCTGATGGAACAAACTATAAGCTCCCGACATGTAAGGTAGTGTGAAACACGTAAGTGCAAGTGTCTGTGTAAAGGAAGAAGAGTGGACAAGGATGAGAAAAGACGCAGGCGTTCTGGGATCGTTTTGTAAGCGAGTGCTCAGGAATTTGTCTCGTGTTGATGAAAGAAAAAGCACTTAAATCTCTCGATCCGACCTGCAAGCCACTGCAATTCTCCGACGAGAATTAATACAATAGGTGAATTCGACAAAGTAATAGTGAAATCAAAAAGTCAATAGCATGTCAAAAATCCGTCGGACTTGAACCCTAAGACTTCCCAGTCAGAGACACTGCCAGTGGCAAAATGTTGCCAAGAACAATCTCCACCGGACTCACATTCTCAAGAGCGTTACAATAATATAAACACCATGAAACGTGGAATCGTGCATTTTGCTTAAACGCAAGAAAATTATTTTTTCAAGTCCAGTCAGATGTTCTCAACTCTTCACCAAAGATACTTCCTAGATAAATTATTTTCTTCGTGATCAAAACAATCTTTTTTTTTTAAATTAGCACGCAAGAACTGGTTTCAACAAGCCTGCATTAGTAACTCTTATTAGTTCCTCTGCTACTCAATGCCCACATCTGGAAGTAGCCACTGTGAAATGAAATTATTTTTAATACATTGGAAATTAAAATTATCATTTCGGAATTTCTACACGTAAACGTGTACACGTAAAAAAACAATAACATTGAGCCATTCAGTGTTTTACCACTCACTCACTCTCATGTTCAAAACCAAGAATTAATTTTCTTGTAAGTCGCAGTTTTCGAATTACAAATACGGAATAATTTGTCGATTTTGCAAAATTCTAGCGTCTTCTTCCTTTTCCTCTGGAAAATTTTAGTCTTATAATTCTTAAATTTGAAAGATATTAGGGTATTTTGACCTATCCAAGGAAGGTGTTGTTCTTGTTAATGTTGTTGGTGTTGGTGGTGGTGGTAAGGATGGCGGCGGTGAGGGCATTGGCGGTGGCGGTGGCGGGAGGTGCACAAGGTGCAGAGCAGAGGCCCCCACCGCCGCCATCAGTCACCGGCGCGCCGCCCGCACCGCCCGCAGATCCATCTTGTGCGGAGGGATGCCTCCGCCACCCACCCCACCCCTCTCCCCGCGGCGGCTCGCGCCTCGGCCAGCTTACAGGGTGCAGCGAGCAGGGTTGCCAACTACGTTCGTGTAAAAGGGAGGACACTCAATAAAATAAGAAAAAAAAAACACGCGTCGACACATTTATTTTTATCAATATTGAATTTAGACCAACATCAGCTCTATTTCTTTCTTCTCTCCATTTGCGATTCAAGTGAAAAAATTCGTTCACAAAATGCAGATGAAGATGGGCTGTACGTCTCTTTTTTATTTTAGTCACTAGGCAGAGATGCATGCGTGTATCTGCGTTGAGAGAGAGGATATTCAGGTCTTCTATTCTAAATTAAATAATAAACGAAACAGCACAGCAGATGTCATAAATAACATTAAATGCCATAGCATTTATGTCATAAATAACATAAATGACAACAAATGTTAAAAATTTACTAAAAGAAAGACATGTAAAACACAAAGGAGGGCGAACGCACAATTGAAGTCAATTAAAGACTGTCATCCCAAATGAAGGACGATTGGCAAACCAATACGCGAGGCAACTGTCATGTCGACGGGGAAGTACCTTTGCTGCCATCGATTACGGAGACTTGGATGAAATAGCTCACTCTAAACTCATTTTAGTATTATCATCAATATTATGATGTATTTATATCATGATGAGATTAGTATTTTATTTTATATCATACATTTAGTAAAATAGAAAATAGAAAAGTCATGTTAAGTTGCGACAAGTTGCCTACTTTCTGGCACAAGAAGTTATCATGAGAGAATAAAATCACACTCAGCCAATAATAAGATACTTTAGAAGAATATTATTATCCAACAACAAACTTTTTTAGCTTCTTAATAAAATTTTTATAATAAAGTATTATAATAGTAAAGCTCATAAAGTTAACACTTATAATAAAGTATTTTGGGAAATAAATTATTTATTCCCAAAATGCTTTATTTCTGAAATCTACATTCTTGATGGCAAGAAATAGGAAATCTCTGTACAGAAATTATTGCATTAATTCTCGACTTCCTCGGTAGGAGGTTTTACATAATAACGGGCTATAAAAGGTCTCATCTCTGAACCAGTTCGTATTATTTCAGTATTGGATATTCTATATCAAAAATAATCTGATGCTCAAATTCAATTAGACCGCCGGTTCTTGACGTTCTGTCATTCAAAAATCTGGTTTATTATGAATGAATATATTCTTATTATTACCTGCAGCAGCTTAATAAGGTAGCTAGACCTTAAAAATCACAATCTACAATATTTATACATCGGGGCAGTCTTTCTCAAGACCGACCTATTGTATGTTTAAAGATCATTTGTATCGGATTTAATGCAAGAAGCCTATGTCAACGCTGTTTGATGTTTTAAATTACGAAGTTACATTATAGACGAGGAGTCCCTGAAGAAATTACGAAGCAATATTATTAATTTCTTTTAAATTCTACTTTGTTTGCGCAAAAAGTAAGACAACCCCCTTCTACCGTGAAACACAAGTAGTACAGAAAATTTCACAAATTGCATCGCATAAACAAAACTGTCAATGGCCTGAAGTCGTGGGTATTGTAGTTAGTATTCATCAAAAGGCTATGTAAAGTGCAATTTTTGGTGTTTTGCTTGTTTTAAGCACATGCACATATACTTACCACAGTGACGAGTTACAAGAAGCTACGTTTAGCTACTATTTCTCCTTAATTGTCGAATGCAATACTCAAATGTAAAATGAGAGGCTGCTTAATAGAGACTATTCAATGAATAACTGGATCTATATTGAACATTTCCCATTAGTACTTAATAACAGATTCGATGATTTGTATTTCCAAGAAAAAATCTGTATTATTAACACTTTTACATGTATCCGCAGAAATTTTCGAACGAATAGAAGTTATTGATACGGAGTTATAGTAATTTGCAATGCAACGGGATATGAATTTACCAATTAGTTCACTATACTAGAACTGTTCAGATCTTACAGATTTTGTTATAGAAGCACGTCAAACGTATTATTTTGAAGCTCATTATTTTCAGTTTTTCATGATCTCGAATATAAAGTTTCTTCAGACTCGAATAAAAGGGTAAGAAGAGAAGTGACCGATGTCTCCATTTCAACTGGGAGAAATACATTTGAGAAAAGAATAACCAATTCACTGTTTAGTTTTTATTGCAAGCATTTTTAACTTGAATTTTATAGAAGTCATATAGCTTGCAGATATTTATTCTTATATATTGGAAGGGTGAAAATGTCATTATAAATTGCCAAGAGAGCATAATATAAGTCGTAAAATACAAGTTTTCCAGTAATAAATAATATTTATACTGCGAGTGGAACATATTTTTATAGGAGCTTTAGATCTACCTTTCGGTCCGAATTCTGCTGATTCCAAAAACACTAAAAAGTTATTGGTTATATTACACTAGTGAAGCCAGTGATTAGAAAAAGAACATGGGTGCAACTATAAAATATTGAATCGCAAAGAGAAGAAGTGCTAGGGCGAAGAATATTGCTACTGAATTTGCCTCTAGCGAACATTTTCTCAGCACGTCGAAGAAATCTTATTTCAGAAGAGTTAAGAGTTAATTTTCTTCCAATCTCTGACAAACATTCAAGTCTGAACAAGGCGTCCACGATGTTAGCAATCTTAATGTCTTTTGTAGAGGAAAAATAAGCTTTTTGAAAAAACTTCCCAAATATTTCCCAATCTGTGATAGTTATTTTCGTATGCTACCTAACAGAGTATTTTGACACATAAAAAAAGAATACACACTTAAAGAAGAAATTATCTCTCTCAAACAATACTGCGATATAATGAAAAATAGAATTCTTTATCAAAATTGGCAAATAAACTTTAAAAAAGCCAGCTTTAATAGCCGAGCTCGCCAAGGCTGAAGGGCCGTAGCTGCCTGGGCTCGAGGGGGTGCGGTTTCGAATCCATTCTTGGATGGATGCTTGTGTGTGTTAATGTTGACCTTACGTGTTATTCCTACAGTTTCCTCTACGGTTAAACCAAACGCTATATGGCCAAGCTGTTAAAAAGCGACCTGAAACAAAAAAAAAACTTCAAAAAAGTCTCAAGGAAGATACCGAAATTTAAATTAAACAAAGAAAAATCTAAAATTTATTAGATCATCAGAGGAAGAAGTACCTATCCTTTCCCCAGAAAATGAAATGGATATTGAAAAACTCATGAAATATTTCGAAGTACATAAAGATGCAAAATTACATGTAGTATTAATGAACACAGCGAATAAGCGAGGTTACTGCCATTATGTACTCAGTATTGCCCACTGCCCACTCAGTATTATTCATTGCTCACCTTCAATGTTTCCTCGTTTTGAGTTAAACAAATAAAACGTTACATAGTAACACTGTAACTATGACAACCGCTTCTGCGCCAGCCTTATAAATCTCATTAAATATCGCATAATGCATTCCAATAATAATAAATAGAAAGAACGCGAGGAATGCATACATTCAATACTACACTGCGCACATTACAATATTAATAGAACTACACCGGTTTATTTACCTGCGTATATGAAATATAATTGTAAACAAAATAACTAATGTTTCTGTCATAATATGAAAACCTACAATGAAAATGAAGTATTGTGTTTGAATGTCCAGAAGAAAGGCCGTTCCAACATTTGCTTTATGAATGAAGAGTAATTAATGAAAACCCTGGCTAGATGGAGGCACTAGAAGCAGACGCACACCTGCTACAAAAGGGTTACATAACCAAAATTTTAAATATTGAGTTAATACAATAATCGTACTAAAAATAAATCAGTGTTCATGTTAAAATAAAGTTACAATATTAGTTAATGCGATATAGTATTAACGTTACAGCGTTAATTTACGGTTAGGTAGAATGAAGTGTGAAGGAGCAAGGAAACTGGCAAGTAGAGATAATGGTTATGGCTTCAACCTCATAAGACGACGGACGTCGAAGACTTAGTAAGAGTTATAATAAATCACACTAAAAGAAAATTTAATCTTTATGGATGTAAAAACTTCGCAGATAAATTTAGACATTACTTACCTACATTTTAAACACATAACATCATACCTAGTTGACGCGTTTACAAAAGGTTGCCAGTCTGATTTCGTGGATCCCGGCGCTCCTCTGAATAAGATATAGATCTCAATAGATTTGAATAAAGAAGTGAAATTGGGGAAACAAACAGTATCCTACTCTGAATCAACATATATATTTTAGGAAACAAAAAGCGTGATTTGCTTTGACTACACTAAGGACGCTATATTTCAAAGACGTATTTTGATTTTTATTACTCACTGACAAGAAGACTATTTTACGAGATGTGATTTTTGCGATAAAAAAGTTTGTGTAAAACAAGTAATTCATTAGCATAGTACTAGAAAATAAAAATTAAATGAAATATGAGTTAACTGGTCGGCAACGACAATACAACATTCTCTATCTCTGTTAACGCTGCAAGGTAAAACCAACGCCCTCTAGAATACATTCCAGAGGGCGCTGGTAAAACTGTTTGGGAGAGTAATAGAATTATGGATGGGTTGCTCGCAAAGCGTGGCTACCCACTTCCTAGCGGGCCACTAGGGAAAATGCTGAAAAACAATTATTTTAGAACTATTAGTTTATCTCAGCGTGATAAATATTGATGATGGAAGAAACCTCAATGTTTCCTTAGACGAATAGAAGATTGTTTTGTTATAATTCATGCGTCATACCATTTCAGCTTGGTATCGCCTCTTACGCGCTCAAAACACCCACTGCTACCACTAGTCAAACATAATTTCTTCAATGCCGCCCAGATGTGAATTACCACGCCTTTTTACTATCAAGGCGATCTTTTGTGTATACACACGGGTGCAAGATTCTTCAAATACCCCCCCCCCCAATACAATCATAAAGTCATTGTATTTCTTCGAAATCTCGACAATGAGGATGCTTTCGAGCACTAAAACTTCTCAGCTGAGGTCACAATACCAACCCTACATAATTAAATTAATAGTCGGTAGCATATATACGTGCATCTTAACGGTGTTTTACTTGCGCGAGGCGAGGAGAGTAACCGCGACTCTGTGTTTGGCCACTCTCCTTTTAAATAAGGCTATTCTATCGCGCCTTCTGGAGGACTTTTAACTTTGAAATGTTGATACTTCACAGTGTCTCCGGTACCTGGCGCGATCTACCGGGCTTCTGCGAAAATAGTTCAACTCAACTATTTTTGTCCTTCGAACGCGTTTCCCGCGAAAGATGTTTTTCTTTCTTTCTGGAAGCAAACGCGCCGTTATTGGAGAAAAAATATTAGAAGTCCGACGCGGGACGTTTAAAAATGCATGTTCTTTGGTGTTAAATAGTGACAAGGAATTGTTATAATAGGTTTCAAAGTACGGCGCCAAATTTGAATCAATTTTGGCCGGTAATGTGCTAACAATCTCGTCTTCTGTTCAACAGTCGAGAGCTTAGAACTTGTTGCGGTTGAGATGTTGATCTTGCAAGCTGACACACATCGGCGCCAGATCTCGCCATCCCGCTGGAGAAGATCACCGCCACCCCCCGCGATAAAAAACACCATGCACCTTACTTAGAAGCCTAATGACCATAGCAGTTGACGCATCCGAAATCACTAATCAATCATTTCTTTCACCCATACCGGAAAACAAAATGGACGAAAAGAAATAATTTCGTAATAACACTTTTTAGCAGTTGTGCGATTTATTTCAGTCAGAAATATAAAAAAAAATAACATTTTCTAGAGAACAAAAATATATATTTTGTGAATGCTTTATTCTCTTTTCTTTACACTTACAGTGTCATTATACTAATGAAAAGAAAAACAAAGGCCAGACTCAACATATGCACAGTAGATCAAGCAAAACTGAAAAATAATCTGACTTAACATTCTGTAGACTTCTTACCTACGTATCACAAGATTGACGAATCCATATTAAAATCTCAAGAAAATATAAAGAATTTAATCTATCCAGCGAGAAAAGAGCACCATAGCAATATTTTTGTAATTTGTATATTTCGTATATCGTTCCTACATATAATCAATTTGGTATTTATGTGCAAAACAAACAAATCATGAATGTCTTCTTACAAAGAAATAATTATGGCAACGCTCTGTTAAGTGTCAAAATGTCAGTAAATAGGAAAATCAAAAATCACTCTGCCTCACCGAGCGTACCACGTCGCGCATGCAGAACAATTTTATTGAACGACGCAGTGTGCTCGACACGCTGGTTCTTTAGACTAAATGGAAATTATAAAATAACTAAGTGTTTACTTCCTCACTACGGAGCAGAGAGAAAGTTTTGTAATGCTGCCAAGAAAAAACGGCGAATTTTCGGCACAAAAACTCTTTATTATTGGGCCCTAGTAACGAAAAAGCGGATAAATCCAGGTGATAAATTTAGAAAATAAATTCTCTAACACGTGGTGTAGCATGCATCCATGTTTTGTAAGTCCTTGATACTGAAAAATCGTATGACGGCAAAACGTCAGTCCGTCCGTTCGCCTCTCTGTGTCTGTCTGTCTGTCTGTCCGTCAGTCTGTCTTTGTCTGTCCGTCTGTGAACAACGCTAGCCGCTAAATCAAAATTGTTGATTTTCTCCAAAATTGATATTCCTCAATCGATCTGCCTGATGTTGCGGTCTCTTGAATTTAAAATTGATTTTTTGTGGGGGGGTGTTAACATTAAGGCCCGGGGCATTTTCCGAATTTCAAAAAAATGGCTTCATCGTTTTTTAATATATTTTGTTGTTAATGTAAAGGACCTTTAAGAGAATGGTACAGAACTCATGTTCGATGAAGAAATTGATTTTTGAAAAATTGCAAAAGTTCAAAATTTTTTCGGACACTACCTACAACTAAAATATTAAAAATAGGATTATTTATCATGCTCTTTAAAGATATATTTTAAAATAAAGTTATATAAGATTTTAGGGAAATTGACTACTTTTCGCATAATTTTGCGTGAATATACGGAATAGCACCATCACTAGTTTATTAATTCAATTACCGTATCACAAGACTCACATATGCACCCGGAGCTCCAACGCTTATAACGCTCGAAACGCCAACTCCACAATCAATATACAGTAAGCAGGAAGAGTAGATTCTCTGCAAGAGTCGTGAAAACATCAACAGCAATGGAATGTTCCTACCAGACGAACACTATAATGAGAGCATTTTAAGAAAAATCATGGCTGAAATAGCATTGATGGATCTCGCACGGTAAATCGGTACGGCTGTATGAAATGCAAATAAAGGGGAAGAATACAAAAGAAAAAAGAAAGAAAACGAAAAAATAGGGCAAAAGGAGAAGAAAGAAGGGAAAAAGAAGAAAAATGAGAAGAAAAAGAAAAAAGAAGAAAAAAACAAAAAAAGAAGAAAAGTAAGAAGAAAATAATAATAAAAAAGAAGACTAAAAGAAAGAACTTCAGAAGACAATTCTCAGAGAGAATGCTCTTGTAAGAAATGAACGAATTACAGTTCTGACAGTATCTTTTAAAGACTAGAACCTTACAGAGTTTCAAGTAATTGTATGTAAATAGTTCCCAAGAAAAACAGCAACAAACCACTGTTTCGAGAGGTCACCTTGCAACGCGGATTCCAATGGGTGGGCTGCCACCGCCACCCACTGCGGGCGGACGCCCGCCGCACGAGCGCCGGATCACATGACGGCGCGGGCGGCTTGCGGCGGGGGCGGGGCCGCAGGTAGGTGACGCGGCAACAGGTGCCCGGGGCGGGGCCCAGGGGGTGCCGGTCGATACCAGGCGGCCGCGATCACCGCCACCGGAGCTACAGCTACAGCGGCCCTGGGTGGGGGGAGGGCCGCGCCACCAGCCCGCACGTGCACAGGTAGCGTCAGCAAGAGAAAGAAGGGGAGGGACATTGTGCTCTGTACCTCAAACGGCGCTGCCCGAGATTGCGTGGCGAGCCCCCGACTGGAGCAAACGTCACTTGGGAGCGCTGATCGAGGACACATCGCGGAAACTCTATTCTTTCGGGAAGCTTTTCTCGACGAAAACAATGTCACGAGAGAATGCTGATGACGGTCGAATCTATTCTTTCGAAGACACGTGTCAACCTTGCAAGAACTGCAGATGCCAAATGAAAGCGCTGATGAAGATCTAAAGGGAGCGAATCCATACAGTGCAGGATGTCGCTCAAATGCCTGCTGTCGGGGTGTTCTTGTTGACGAAAAAAAAAAAAAGAAAAAAAGAAAAAAATCTTACTGACTGGTTTCTTGTGACAGTGTGCTATTTACAGATATGACATTTGAACAAAGCACTTCTGAACAATACGTTCGCTGAAAGAGGTTTTTCAAAAGATTGGAGGTGAAGGACACGTAATATAGTTCCTTAAGATTGCTAAAGACGAGTAACCTGAATTCCCCATCGCATTGTTTTCGTGATGATTTTGTGCCCATGATGCACGTCACTACACTTCACGACCTCATGTTCTCTCTAAGAATAGATAGCTGCTTTTGATTTCGATCTGTATTCTCAACTTCGCAGATTGGGAAGCAAATCGTAGCAACTTATCCCTCACGATACATCATTTTAAAAAACTGGGCACTGAGCTTAACTCCAAGAGAGAAATTGCTGCCACAAATTATGAACTACGAGTGCAATGAGCATCCTTAATAGTACAAGCATTTATCATTTCAGATGACTAGCTGAAGTGCGAAGTAGACTTTCCACTGTGGAGTTAAGGTTTTAAAGCAAATTATTTTCTAAGCATTTATCTTCTCTACTTCGAGTAGGCCACTAAATTTAATGCACGTCTAATAAAGAACGTACGCAAACTTAAATCAAGTTGCCGCAAATTAAAAAGAGATTCTCTTCCTTCTGTGAATAATGTGCTTCTTTTAAAGTTCCAAGTGCACTAGTTTGAAAAAGATAATAAATGAGTTTTCGCGGCAATCTAGAGTGCGGTTTTGGAAACCTCATCTTAAATGAATAGTTACTGAAATAATTGAATTTCACTGCGATAAAAGAGGGGTATCTCCCACCAACGGGGCACCGCTCCAGCCGGGATAAGCTCCAAGACCCCGACACGGTCTCCCGGCAAGTGTGCTAGCGTAGTGCACGTTAGTGTAAGTGTGCGCGTAGGGGGTGAGGATAGGACAAGGAAGAGGAAGGAAAGATCGCGCGCATTCTGAGATCCGTTTTGTTAGGGTCCTGTTCCGGCATTCCCCTGGTGATCGGAATAACAACGGAAAACTACCGATTAGAGCAGCAGGCCTCTAGAATTCTCTTCCCGACAGCGACTGAATTTAACCTGACAAGATGTCCCCGCGTCGTCCCCGAGTCGCCCCGCGTCGCCCCGCGCCCAGGCTGGGCTGTAAGCGCCTTTACGCCGCAAGAGCATGTATAAATGTGGCGCCGCGTGGTGGTGGTGGGGCGAGGCGGACTAGAACGGTAATGTATGGCAAAGAGCGGGGAAGTGTTAGAGAGGGTGGAGAGCGGGCAAGGAAGGGAGGAAAGGTTAGGTAGGTAGCTGGTCGGGAATGGAGGTGCAGTGGAGAAGATTGGAGGTGGTAGAGAGAGGAGGCGAGGCGAGGTGGGGAGTTGCAGTGGTGAGAGGTGCGGAAAGTGAACGTGAGGGAAATAGTGGGACAAGAGGAGAGAAAGGCAAAGGAGGGGAGAGGAAGAGAGAAGAGGTTCAGGGCAGTTGGAAGCGCAGAGAAGCGCTATTTTAAAGGGCAAGGCGCCACTGCGCGGTCGCGCACCGCATCCCGCGCCGCCCCCGCCCCTTCCGACAGCCCTCCCTCCGCGATACGAGCAGCGGACACAAAGATGTTCGTTTGGTCTCATTGCAACCGATTAGCTGCAAGCGCCTGGGAACTATGACATTGACCTATTTTCCTTCTCTCGTAACCAAGTGAACTCCGTCCGTCACTCTCGGCTGGATACGTTCTTGTCCCCACCAACTGTTCACCAGAAGGAAACCCAAATATTCGTATAATTTCCACATTCTGGACAAATAATTTCCACATTCTGGAGCATGTAAAACCATAAAATATAAAGAAATTCCTTCTGAATCGTCAAGTGTCGGATCTCGCTTTGCGGACTTTGGAAGAAAAGATATTAGTTGTTCTTAGTTTTATATACTTTTAAGCTTTCATTAAGAACAGCAAATGATAAAATTGTACGAGAATGTGAGTTAAGTTTTCAAAATGTATAATTACGACGTCAAATTGTTGATCTAGCATACATAAGCTGTTGTACGAGGTCGCGACCAGCTTACTGACTCCTTGGAGCGATAGTGATGCTACATCTGTCAGTGGGGCCCATTTTCAGCATTGAGAAAAAGCAAAGAGCTGCGGGACTGTGTTATTAGACTGTGACTCGGGATATGCGGAAGAGAAAGGATTAAATGCCCTTGGTGGTGACGTCCTCTAGGGATGCTTAACGCTGAAGATTAGAGAAAGCTGTAGGATCTGAACTGTAAAGACACTGTGGGGTTCAATTAAATTCACTAGGAACACAGCGGACATAATCTTCGATACACACACAATTGGTTTACGAGAATGCCATGTGTTAAGTAACCGTAACAAATATCAAAGGAACTACTTTATATACTTTAATTTCACGTGTAGAATCGCAAATAACTCAAAATATCACCTGATGGCCCTTTCAGGTTTCCCTAACACCCTTTCGTGATCCCATATAGAACAGCGGACCCTGTTAATGAAGCTAATACAGAAGAAAAATGACTTTTTTAAATGGAAAAAACTTTACATTTAGTATTAGGGAATTAAATTTTGCTTTACTCCTCATTATAGCGAATTATTAATGAGAGAGTTTAATTTCTTTCTGTCGTTTGGACGAGTTACTCCTAGTAGGAAAGAATTTGCCTCCGCTATCCATTGGCGAGGAGACCCTGAGAAGCAATTTCGGGGAAGGGACCATCGTCCTGAGTAATACTCGTACTTTCCCGTCGCCGGAAGCAAAATTACTGGAGAGTAGAACCGAAGGACGCGAAAAGTTGGCCGGTGTATGTGAAACGTTTCCCACAAATCGTGCATGGAGGGGAATTACATTATTCAATGACTTACATTGCAGACACATCGATCTACGACTGTGTTTTTAAGTAGTAAATCTACTCATGAACAATATTGGAAGAGAAAAGTGGGAACAAATGGGAACAGATTCTAATGTGCTTTAAGTGTAAACATCTGGATATTATCGTGTAAATATAAGAATTTATACATTTTATATGCAGAATTTTAAGATCCTGCAATTAAAATTTATTGCGTTTATTCAGGATGTGAAGGCGTCCTTAACAATCACCAGTCTAGGATTACTTGCAAACTTTCTTGCAAAGTCATCATTCAGTAGGTCAAATCAGAACCTATTAGACCAGTGGGGGTTTCATGTATATTTTCCAGATATTGTGGAAGTCGAAGCAAAAGCAATGACAAACTTAGGTCCTCCAATCGTATCTAAACCACAGCCCCTTTTCACATTATGATACCTCCCAATATCTGACCGCACTGACGGGAGAGGGGCAGAAGTCGTTATTATATTTCTTTAATAAATTAAAAAGAAAAATGAGCATATTTTAATTATTTCCATTATTTTACAGACTACGTTTGAGTTAAAAGTAAATATAATTTGCTCACATTATAAATAAATGACTAAAATGCATTCCGTAATTTTGGTTGTATTTTTTTACACACTGCAGATGTATAAATCCAAGTTGAATTGTCTGTATTATTCGTGTAAAGAATGAATCTAAAATGTGTTAATAATTGCATGGCTAAGAACAGTAACTAGATAGCCTATATGATATCTCCCTCTATTCATAAATGTTAATGTATCTATTTTAGTGAAGTTTGGATCATTTTGTTACTGCCCAAATTGTTTCATTTACGTGAATGAAAAGGTTACAGAAACAATATTGTTCACACTTCAACCAAATCGATATAACATTTAGGTGTAGCGGAAGATATCCTGTGATTGGTGTGCCTTGTCTTGTTATTGTCCGATGCCCTGCCATTCTATTTATACAAACGTACGTTGAGTGCCTAATTTGAAAAGGTTTTAATTAGTATAAATTACAGAAGAATATATTTTCAAGTCCGACAGAAACGCAAGTTCTTAATACGAAGACTTCAAGTCGACTGGACACTATACATTGAAAACCTTTCCCTACCTTTAGAAAACTTTGAGTTGCGTCATTGTTGCTCACTGTTTAACTTTGACTTAAACCGAAGAATCATAAGGATGGTACTTTCATCCAAAGAGGTCGAATTCTTTGTCAGTACAATGAGCGACTTCACCAAGGATATAGCACTATACATCAATTTAATTAGAGTGAATTCTGACGTTTGATCAACTGGGACGCGGTTATTCAATCGTGAACTTCGTTACGACTTAATTTTTGGTAATGAAGCTTCCGACTGGATAACTGCATTCCAGCTGATGAAGCGTCAGAAGTCACTCTAAATAAATCGGAACAGAGGGTCACTGAAAAACCTTTCACTCCAACCCAATCAGTACAAATGATAGGCGAGTGAATGGTGGGATGTTTTTGGCAAAAAGCCAGAGATATTCAAATTTAACCAATCAGACCGAACATGATCCTATGTTGTCCCTCTGACCAAAGATTATTAAGTCACTGGATTTACAATTGTAATATTCAATTTCCTGTTGTAAAGAGCCTAAAATGCGTAACTTTCTTGCATTTATTTTTTTAAAATTAATTTCATATTGTGGATGGATTTAAAAGGGTCAATTAAATCTTAATTTTACATTTGTAACTATAAACTTACCATCTAATTTAATCTAACTTACAGTTGAAACAAAAATTCATTTGACGAAGGGGCTCACAGACCACCTGCATTAGTTTATTCTCAGTTGTTGTTAATGTGTAAGAATGCATGTACAGGATATCTATTTTAATTCGAGTTTGGCGTCCCGTATATTTACCAAGTTTGGCATTTCTGCTTTGATTGAGTGGAGGTTACAATAAATCAAGGACCAAGTGGAGTTTTCAAAAACGCTTTAATTTATATTTTTCAATTTTATTTTACATTGACAGACAGTACAACGTTCTGCCGTGTCAGTTATTTGACCGAGTATCTTTGTATCAGCGAAGTATGAAAGGGGTACCTTCTTGTCACCTCCCTGATATTACTTCATTAGGTTATATCTTCAACCAATGCGAGGAATATTGCTGCAAGGAAATTTCGTTAGACAGCGATGACAGGGTTTAGAAAGGAAATACGATGGGAGAGACAGGTAAATGCAAGGAATGTTCCTACCTTATCTAATGTCTGAGAGGTATTGAAGGAAAATGTGAAATGAGAGTCCATTTCTGCGGCGGGAGAGTGGGGATCATAAGTTTCTATTTCGTAAGTGACTGCTCATTGTACATGATTTCAATTATTGAATAAATTGTGACAGTTTCGTAATAAAAGAAGTAATCGGTTCTATTGCAAGATTCTTGTGAAGTATCTTATTGCTGACAAACCAAGGGGCATTTACTGTTATTCCTAAGATTTTGTTCTGAAAAGTTTTTAACTTATATAATGACGTTGGGGCAGCTGAAATACATACAGGGCGTGTGTCAGTTAATATCGGACGAATAATAGATTTGTAAATAGTTGCTGAGGCTACGTAAAACTGGGAGAGCTTTTTGAAGAGATTGTGCCAAGGATAATCCTTATTGTCTTTTCGTGCAGTCTTGTCATGAGGGGAGACTGAAAACGATCCTATCCAGACCGTTAGCATTCCGCGGCTTAAGAATCATTAAGTATTGAAGTTGTCAGTGTTACGTGTCTGGTAACGGGAAAAGGAAATAGTTTTCCTCCTTGTTTTCTCTCGAAATTCGTGTGAGTTACTAGGTAATGAACTGATTAATTTGGACGTTAAATCAATGGGTTATGATCTGAATATAATTTGCATATAGAATACGAATACATTTAAATTTGTTATGGAATTATCTAACATATCGGGAAGATAATTCGCATTAAAAAGAAAATATTTAGGAACAATGGGCGCAATAATCTTAAAATTTTACTGCTTTGCGAGATTTAAGAGACACTTTTCGACTGGTTGATTTATTCTGCATACCCAAGAAATGTGTTTTGTGGTTAGATTGCCAAGTAAGATAATAAGAGCCTTTAGCTTTGAAATGTCTTGACGACGTTGCAGTCATTAGTTTATTAGGCGGCTTATACGCTGAACATATTATATTGTTACGTTTTGAAGGTTGATGGTTACTGCCATTGTTTGTAGCCCTGGTGTTAAAGGGAGAGATGATGCCCAATGTGGAATACCGGATTTGACTAGGATTAAAACTCCACCTGCTCAAACTTCTCCTGGTCAGCCACATCTGAAACATTTATAACTTTGAACTGTGAAAGATATGCAATAAAGTAGATAAGTTTCAGTTGACCATGCTATGTCAATTTCATATGAAACCAGAAATTGTTTCAATTTAGAATGTTTATTGAGAATGCCTCGACAGTTCCAGTTTAAAAATGTTAAATTCTTAAAGCATGGTGCTTTAAAAATTAATCTGAAAAATAGAGCTAAGAATTGGGGTTTATCAATTAAAGTAAGGTAGAAAAATTGAATTAAATGACTAAAGAAGTTGACAATATGGATAGTTAGAAACTCATTTAAGTTAAAATTCCCTTCGGAATTGCTAAATGAATTATTTGACGAAGCATCATTAACATTGGTTGAGGTGTCAAAAAAAAGGTTATTGACGAGATGGTTTGTATAGAAAAGGATTGATTTGAGGTTTAATTCAGTATGTAGTTGCTTGTTGAAGAGGATCAAGGGGCTTGGGTAATAAATCTTAGGAATATGTTTTGGATGACTTATATTTTGTGTAGATTATATTTGGAAGAACTTGCCCATATTCGGCACGCATAAAGGGGACAGAAGATTGATTTGTATATAGTGGTGAAATTGTTTAATGAGAGTTTAGAAGTTTTATTTATGAAGGGTTTCAGTTGTAGGATTTTGATTTTGGCTTTCTGAAGTTCTGGATCTATGTGAGTTCAGTTAAAGGCGGTGTCCTGATGAAGTCCTAAGTGGCATATTATTTGGTGTCCATGAAATTATATTGTTATATATTATTAATGGGATGGGAGGGGAATATGGTATGGTTGTAATGTGAATACTATTGCGGGGGATTTGATGGGATTTATTTTAATCTTCCATTTCGAGGCCCAACTCTTAATTACATTAAGATGTATTTAGATTTCACTTGCTAAGAAGTTTATTGATATGATGAAATGCATGAATATACTAATAATCGTGATAACACACATGTCCCAACATAATATTGTCTAGTAAATCAGTGCCGTTTCGGCGTTCTATTGTTGCTCTACTCCCTTGTTGGGACGCTGGAAACTCAGCTGGCGTCAGAATCGTATTCACCGAATTTCATTCAGCTCCCAGCCACGGACGTCCCAAACTCTGTTTCGGAGAGCACACAGCCAGAGTGAATTTCCTCCAATACACACGGCCTTGAAGCTTCACCATTGTTTTCGATCTTAGCACAAAATTCTAAATACTGTTGAATTAAATAGAATGTGAATATGTATATCCAAATAATTTTCACGGTCACGTAATAATAATGGAGTTTATTCGTCATTATTTTCCCGTTACTTCACTCAACATCACTACATTTAATAATAATAATAATAATAATAATAATAATAATTTTTATTGCACAATTTCCTCTAAAAATTCACAAGTATATTAGAAAGGACCAATGTTAC